>PVJC01030739.1:0-21020 GCA_004026665.1 Murina feae
ACTGCACGTACTTAGTAGCCCTTTTATCTCTCCACGCTCAACTCAAAGAAATGAAAGGGCTACAAATTTGCTTAAAAGACAAGTTTTAAATAAGTGTAGGGTAATTTTGTTTATTATTTTTACCATGCAAAACACATTGACATAATGTTCAATATAAATTGAATCCCAATGACATTTTGTTGTACACATTTAAAAGCCTGGTATGTTTAGTCACCTTTTCTAATGTTAAATCATTATTTACAATTTTTCATGACTTCTGTTAGTAGTCAGGAGACACCCAATTATAATTTACCTCTTATTATTTATTATTTAAATGATGCCTAAATAATTATACTTAAAAAGAAAAACCTAAAGTAAAGGAATAATAAAAGAGATTATAAAGCATGCCAGTTGAGAAAAAAAAATAAAAGGTTTGTCTAAGGAACTGAAGTTGACACCTGGCAAATAAAAATGCTGTTGACTAAATGCAAAATATATCACATCCATCAGGAAGGCCAGACAGGCAGAACCAGGGCAGCACACTGAAATGTGAAGGGATGAGTTCTTCAAGCAAGAACCCTTCTCAAGTTCACTGGCAATTAAGAGGGGTCTATTTTGACAATGCAGGAAATAAAACAGAGAGAACCTCATGGCAGGTATTTTTCACTATGGACTTCCAGCACTATATATGGACTTCCTGTGATGATAAATTCAGGCCACATTATTAAAATGATATTAGATTCATATAACTGAGGTTGTACTCTTAAAAGTATTTTTTACTTATTATTTCATTTCTGTTTCCTTTTCTTTGTATAAATTTCAAACATACAGAAAAGCAGTATGTGTAGTGGTTAAACCTCCAAATTCTGGGGTCCTCCAACAAGTTGCTTAGTTTGGCTAGCCTTCAGTTTTTCCACTGTACATGGAAGATGTTAACGTCTAACTGATGAGGTTGTTATAAGAATAGAATGGGTTAAATGAGTGAAACTGCTTATTTCCACAAAGGACTCAATAAGTCATATTAATTAGTATAGCAGCTATAAGCAATTAAAGGATAATGTGTCAAGATGTCTTAAGTACACAAAACAAAAATTCTTCACTATCTAGCTTAAACAATAGAGAAATGTATTATAACTTGAGATAGGCAATTTAATGGTTCCTCAACGATATCTTTGTTCTATGGAAGGACCTGTAGATATGCTAGTTACATGGTTGAAGGGAATTAAGTTTGCACAAAGACATAACATTGACAATCAGGTGGCTTTAAGGTGAAATTATTCTGGACTATCCAGGTGGGCCCAACTTCATCCCAGGGTCCTTTTAGGTGAATAAAGGAAACAGGAGACTAGTGAAAGAGAAGTGATCTAGGAAGCTGGTGTTGGAAAGATGTGATTGCTGACTTTGAAGGTAAAAGGGGCTACAAGTCAGATTATAATCAGTTTCTGGAAATAAGAGGGAAAAAATGGATTTAGCCCTAGAATTTTCAGAAAAAAATGCAGCCTGGTCAATACTTGCTTTAAAGCTATTTTCGATTTCTAACCTCCAGAACTGGAAGATAAACTTTTTGTTGTGTTAAACCGCTAACTTTGTGGTAGTTGTTAGCCATCGGAAGCTATGATGTCACTTAGCCAAATCCATGATGATGGGTTTCCAAAACTTTTGAAATCAGCAGCTCAGCAACATCATCAGGAACCCATGTTGCCATCATTAGTGCCAGGCTGACATCCCTGATGGACATGAAGTGGCTTTACAGGCTTCCAATGTCTACTCAGATCTAAGGGCAAACAGATGACATGTCTTCCTTCTACTGCTGAGACTTGTCAGCTTTCCTTATTTTTGTTATCTTCATTATAAAGGGTTTTATGCTAATTTTGTTAAATATGTCAATCTTTACCTTTTCTGTGTATTGAAGAGGGGTCATCCTTCTCAACATCATATAGTTTTCTGTCTTGGTCTCTGGAGGATGAGAAGATAAGAATAATTGCGAAGACTAGAAGTATAACTCAAAAGGAATGGGATCATTAGCTCTTAAAATAACTGTCCCCGTGTCTTTGTGGGAATCTAGACCATACTGGAATCATCTCAGCAGTCAAGGATACCTCTTACTGTGTGTGTGTTTTAGAGGCAGAGATTGAAGTTAACCATAGCAGAAAATGTGGGTTTCTCATTTAAACCATTAGAGTTATTTCAGTATTTTCTCATTTTTTTTTTCAATAGGGAGGTATTTGGAAACAAGAATACCTTTTGGTAATGCATAATTCTCCCAAGATTCCAGGGCAATTTTTGGTGAATAAATAAGATTGAGAGATTTGGGGTGTTTAAACAACTGAGTTTGAGTATTTAAGCAACTGATTTAAGTTTCAAAATGAGATGAAGCCTCATTTATATGTCAAGCAGTGGCATGAGATATACCAGTTAGAAATGAACACTCTTGTGGATAATCAGAAAGGAAAGGATTCCTTGTTTTCAATGTATACCAGGAAAAGATGAATATTATGGCAATCAAGGGAACAGGAGCAATTACAGCCATGGACTCGGGTTGAAATAGTGTGAGAAATGCTTACTTGTCCAAATTCAAATAATGGACCAGGAGACAGAAGCATGGCAGAGTGAGACTTTTAACAAGTTCTCGAGAGTGGGTATCTGGTTGTATAGGCACATCTGGGGCAGCAAATGGCCTATTTTTTGAGTCCTTCCCCCGGTTCCTCACTGGCTGAGTACTATGAGGTCCCCTGTTTCCTCAGACATTGCTGTCTCTCATTGGGCTTTTAAAACAAATTAGCTGAGGCCTTTTCTAATTGCCTCCACCGCCCCTTGTCTAGCTGAAGCAGGCACCTCACGGGTTTCCACCGTGATGCTGGCCCACGTGCACAGTTCTCTGTTCCTATATCCCTTCCCTCCTCCTTAGATTCTGTTTGCCCTGGGAAATTCAGCAACCATTTCCAGCAAAAGCCAACCATATTGCAGATGGATCACAGAGGCCCATTTCCTACAATAGTATTTTCTGAATGGTAAAACTCTCACACTCACTTAATTTAACCTTCTAATGCTGCCATGTGTTGTTGTGAATTGCATTCAATTTACAGATGTCTTACCCAAGGCCACATGTTGGCAGATTTCTACCAAATAACTATTTAAGTCCAGCAATCGGCAATTTGTTGTGGTTTAAAACTGAAAAGGGGGAGAAATAATTTCTAATCCATGGCAAAAGGATATAGAAATGTGTAAGTTTGGAAAAAACTAAAGTTTAAAGGAAAAATAAACAAAAGAAAATATAAACCACAACTACTACCTAAAATAAAATCTTGGACTCTTTAAATATTTTATAGGATGAGTAAGTTCTTATGAAAATCTTTCAATGAGTTTCAACTTGCATTTCCTCTGCATAACCTAGTAGTGGGTCATGTACAATAAATATTCTATAAACATAAATATAGTCTTTCTTAAAATTCTAAATTTTGTTACTATAATATGTTGGACTTAAATGTACTTAATATTATACTCAACATCCTAAAATAGCATATGTAAATAAAATTGTCATTCAAGTTTTTAATTATATTTTAATGCTCCAAAAAACTGAAACTTTCATATTAAAATATTTTTTCTCCCAAAATATTTATTCCAATTGCATTCCAAATATATGTTGTCTCATTCAGTACAAAGCTACCCACAATTGTTATTCTTTGGGGAAAATTTTTAAGTACAAATAAGCCCTCTATTATTTGATAATTATTTATATATTAAATTTTATCTGTCTATTAGTTTTATTCTTTTTGTTTAGGTTTGCCTTAGGTAATCTCTATTTTTGGCTTTCTTACTCATTTTGTTTTATATTCAAACCTTATGACTGGAGGCAGCTATAACATTAAACTAGTAAAATACAAGTTTCAGAAACCTTCCAGAGCTGTGTGACATTGTGTTTGTAACGATACTAGAGGTCCTGTGAACGGATTCATGCACCGGTGTGTCCTTCAGCCTGGCCTGCACCCTCTTGCAATCCGGGACCCCTTGGGGGATATTGGACTGCCAGTTTTGGCCCAATCCCCACAGGCCAGGCCAAGGGACTCCACTGGTGCACAAATCTGTGCACTGGATCTCTGGTATGCATATAAGTCTTTAGTTAATATCTTCCTGCCTTCCCCACTTCCCCCTTCCCCCTTCCCTCTGATATTCATCAGTCTGTTCCATGTTTCCATGCCTGTACATTGAGAATCTGCCCTCTGGTGGTCAGTGCACATCATAGCTACCAGTTGAGTTGAATGGTCAAATATCGCTTAAGCTTTTCTATATAGACTAGAGGCCCAGTGCACAAATTCATGCATAGGTGAGGTCTAGCTGGCCTGGCCCAAATCAGGATGGATCAGGGAGGGGCATGTTGGGAGGAGGAGATGGTGAGAGATTGGCCAGCTGGCCCGCCTCAATTGGGGCCCAATCCTGGCTGAAGGATGAGGCCATGGGCAATTGGCCATTGGGCCCTGTCTCCAGTTAAGGTAAGGGTTGTCAATTGGTGGGCCAGTGGCCTGGGAGAGGGGCCATGGTTTGTTGGCTGGCTGGTCCTGCCACTTATGGGGTGAGGGGGCTGATCTGGGGTGGGGTCAGTGATGGGGAGGGGCTACAGGAGGTTGGTGGGCAGGCCTTGCCCACTATTGGGATAATGAGTGTGATCAGGGGTGGGGTGGCCAGAGGGAAGGGCTGCAGGAGGTTGGCCATCCAGCCCCACTGCCTATTGGGGTGGGGAGGGTGCCATCAGGGATGGGCTGACTAGGGGGAAGGGGCTGCAGGCCTATCATGGTGGGGCAGGCTGATCAGGGACAGGGTTGGCCCGGGAGAAGAAAGGGGGCGTTTGGCTGTAAGCCTGCTCTTGATCAGTGTGGGAGAGTCTGATCAGGGGCAGGCAGGCAGGGGGGAGGGGCCGAGAGGTTGGCCAGCCAACCCCATGCCTTGATCAGGCCGGTTTGCTGGCCACAGTGGGTGTCATAGTGACTCGTCGTTATGGCCCTAACAGTTGCTGGCTTTTTATATATATAGACTAGAGGCCCAGTGCACAAAAATTTGTGCGGGGGGGAGGGGGGGGTGTCCCTCAGCCTGGCCTGTGCCCTCTCCCAATCTGGAACCCCTCTGGGGATGTCCACCTGCTGTCATGCCTGGCCAGCTTTGGTGAAGGGCTGATGGCTGTTTGCAGGCTGGCCAAGCTCCCAGTGTAGACCCTCACCCCATTAGGGTGTGGCAAGCCTGGGTGATGGGTTGAGGACCATTTTCAGGCTGCCCACAGTCCCTTCAGGTTTTGGGTCCCTACTGGGGTGTCTGGGTAGCTTGGGTGAGGAGCTGAGGGCCGTTTTCAGGCTTCCCACAGTCCCTTCAGGGTTGGAGTCCCTACTGCAGTACCTGGCCAGCCTAGGTGAGAGGCTAAGGGCCATTTTCAGGCTTTCAGGCTGCTCACAGCTCCCATTGACCCAAGGTCCCAGCAAGGCTGGCTAGAATCAGGTTTCTGGGGTTTATTTATCTTCTATAATTAAAACACTGTTGCTTTGAGCTGAGGCCTGGGCAGGTAAGGAAGCCTCCTGTTTGTTTCAGCTCTGTGGCTTCTATAATTGAAACATTGCTACCGTGAGCAGAGGCTTAGCCAGCCTAGGCAGGCAGTTGCAACAGAAGCCTGCTGTTTACTCTAGCTCCATGGCTGCCAGCTGCCATCTTGGGTGGGTTAATTTGCATGCAAGCACTCTGATTGCCTGGTGGGGTGGCTTAGGCATCCCAGAGAGATGGTTAATTTGCATATTACTCTTTTATTAGATTAGATACTCATTTTCTTAAAGAGAGACCCAAACTTTTTAAGCTTCAGGTTCCATCAAAAATGGGTTTTACTATTTGCAAGCAACACATAATTGGATTTTTAAAATCCAATCTCAAAGTTTTTTAACTATGTATCCATTATAGTTGAGATAGTTAATCTATATTAGTCAACTATAATCTCTCTCTCTCTCTCTTACAATATTTCCAGTTTCCTTTTGACATGGCTTCATCCTCTTGTTTTGGAACACTACTTTACATTCTGGATTATCCCATCTATGCCTTTGAACCAACTAGTCTTTCCACATGGAGAATCAATCTCTTTTTCTTGGTGAAATTGTGTACAACCTTTAAGATCAGTTTTAGTTTTCTTCCCTTCTGAAGACACCCAGCACCACAGAAAAACTTAGTCACTCTATTTTCTGTGGATCATCAGTATTTAAAACCAATCTCCATCACAGTGTGACAGAACCTCTCAAAACCCTTGTAATAATTTTTCATAAGTTTTAGCTGCAACATATTGAGAGGACAGAGACTACGTATATCTTGTTCAATTCTGCACTTTCAACTGTGAACACTTATCAATGAACATCTGTAAATACTGGATTCACAGTGAATTGTGGCCTCCCTTGTAGGAGCTTACAGTAGAGGTGTATAAGAATTCTGTGATTAGAAGAACCAAATAAGAGAAAGATTCATATCTTTCTCTGATATGAAAGACTGAGGGCTATAAAACCTCAAAAAGAGAATCATGATTTTAGAAATGTAACCTAATAAAATGTTTCATTAATCTACTGGGATTAACTTCACATTTAACAAATTCATTTTTAAAATACACAAGAAAATAGACAAATTTTTGAAATGTTTTTTATGGCCAGTATAACCCATATTAATTTCACCTAATGTGAGTTATATTTTTAAAAGAAGTCACACTCCCAGTTTGCACACTGAAAGCATTTTTATTTTTACTGGATATGGCTTTTCTTTGTGGTTGTGATGAGCTATCACAGTCAATTTTCTTCAATTGTACAGAACAAAGAAATTCTCATAGGAGCTGCTTTTGAAGATTAAAGCATAGCAATAATTTTATTAATGCTATTTTATTTTATATAATAGCACACTTTAGCAAGCCTAAATTCTTCATGAATATCAGCATTATCTGTACCAAATTTAACTTACCAATGGTACAATGTGAAAATGCCCTGGTTACCTGTTCACAAAAGTCAGTAGGTATCTTAACAGTTACTTCTTGTGATGAAGCATCCAAATTTTATCAGGAACTGAAAACTAGTAGAACCTTTGTTTGTTTGTTTTTTTCCTCACAAATATTAACTAGAACATACTGAGAGGGTGGTGACTGTGTCTTGTTCATTTCTGTACTCTCAGCTGTGAACCTCTTATAAATGAGTACCTGTGAGTAACAGATACACAGTGAATTTTGATCTTCCTTATATTAGCTCGATGATGGCAAGAACAGTAGGCGTATGTGAGAAAGCTCACTAGCACCCAGCAGTTGTGTTCATTTTTTATTTTACTAAGTGCTTACCCATGTTACTTAAATGTTGTGACCAAAGAATTATTTGTCAATTGATTTTACATAAGTAAAAGAGAAAAAGAGACTCAGAACCTGAAAGTGACTTTCCAGGGTCATGAGACAGAGGAGGATAGATGCAGGGTTAGAACTCAGGCTGTGTGACCTCTGGCTGAGCAATGCTTCTTTTCTGGAACAACTCTCACTTTAATTCAGCATTGGGATAGTTCAGAAGAAATTATGGTGTCAGGTTCCGAAGTACAGAATAAGATGAAGTGCAGAAGACACAAAGGGAGCTGAGGAAAGTTCAAAAATCACTCAGGAAGTATTCATTTATGCATTGATCCTTGCAAAAAATATCAGGCATCTATTATGGGACTTTCACCCCACTAAGCAAGAGAACTTAGCAGTGAACATACATATTTTAAATATCCCATTTTCAACAAAATTATGAGACATATATATAAACAGGAAAATATGGCTCATGTACAGAAAGAAAAGAAATCTATAAAAACTGTCCATGAGGTAGCTCAGATGTTAGGTTTACTAACATAAATTTTGAGTCAACTATTAAAAATACGTACAAGCACTAAAGGAAGTAATATCTAAAGGGAAAAAAAGCAAGCCCTGTCAAGTTGCTCAGCTAATTAGAGCTTTGTCCCTGTATGCTTAGGTTGCAGGCTTGATTCCTCATCAGGGCACATACAAGAAGCAACAATGGATGCATAAGTAAGTACATTGATCTCTCTCTCTCTCTCTTCTCTCTCAAATTAATAAATAAAATATTTTTAAAATAAAGCAAAACATGAAAATGGTGTCTCACCAAATAGAGAATATTAGTAATGACATAAAAATTACACCATTTTAGCCCTAGCTGGTTCAGTTTAGTGGATAGAGCATTGGCGTGTGGACTGAAGGGTCCGAGGTTTGATTCCAGTCAAGGGAATGCACCTAGAATGTGGGCACATATCCAGTAGGGAGTGTACAAGAGGCAGCTGATCGATGTTTCTCTCTCATTGATCAGGCAGGCAGGCAAATGGTTAGGGGCAATGAAGCAGGGAGGCAGGCGAGTGGTTAGGAGCCAGCAATCCCATGCAGGATCAGGGCTAAACAGGCAGTGGTCATCCTCTGAGGGGTCCCTGATTGTGAGAGGATGCAGGCTGGGCCGAGGGGCCTCCTCCTTCTCCATGCACAAATTTCGTGCACCAGGCCTCTAGATATAAATAACACTGCAATGAAACTAAGGTGCATATATTTTTTCAAATTAGTGTTTTGGGTTTCTTTGGATATATTCCTAGAAGTGGAATTGCTTGCTCATAAGACAGTTACATATTTAATTTTTTTGAGGTAAATCTAAGTGCTTTCCACAGTGGCTGCACCTATCTGCATTCCCACACTCAGTGCAAGAGGATTCCCTTTTCTCCACATGCACTCCAATAATAGCTTGTCAATTTATTGATGATGGCTGTTCTGAAATGTGTTAAGTGATACCTTATTGCAGTTTTAATTTTCATTTATATATGACTAGGGGCCCGGTGCACGAAATTCATGCACGGGGGGAGGGTGGAGGTCCCTCAGCCCAGCCTGCCCCCTCTCACAGTCTGGAACCCCTCAGTGGATGTCCTATGATGGCCCCAGTCTGCCAGGTGCCTTGTGTGTGTGTGTGTGTGTGTGTGTGTGTGTGTGTGTGTGTCGCCACTGGGGACCTGCCTCCAGCCACATCTGAGGCTTGGAGCAGTCCTCCTGTGTGTGTCTACCTGCTGGGGGCCTGCCCCTAGGCACACCGTGGAGGATTGGAGCAGGTAACTCCTCTATGTTGATCTCTCAGACTCTTGCCCTCCCCTGCATGTTGTTCTCTTTTTTGAGCTGTGGCCAGGGCTGGGTCCTGCCTGCCTCCCAAGCTTGCCTACTGCCCATCTTCCTCCAGCCACCAGAAAGCAGGGAAAACCCCGCCTCATGGTCAGGCCAGCCTTTTCCTGCTCCCTGATCTCCGGAAGGGACCTGGGAAGCCGCCAAGCAGGCCACCAGCCCCCAAGAGCTTGCTTTCCCGCTCCCCAGTGCCCCCCGAAGGGCCTGGGGAGCCGCCAAGCAGGCCGCCGACTCTTTACCACTCACCCATCCCCTGCTGCCTTCCCTTCCTGCTCCCTGGTGCCCTGCAAAGGGCCTGGGCAGCCGCCAAGCAGGCCGAGACTTCCCGGCACCTCTTTCCTGCTCCCCTTCCCGCCGCCTTGCTTTCCCACTCCCCGGTGCCCTGCAAGGGGTCTGGGAAGCCCACCAAGCAGGCCACTGACCCCCTGCTGCCTCTTTCCCGCTCCCTGATGCCCTTCCAAGGGCCTGGGCAGCCGCCAAGCAGGCCGAGACCCCCCGCCGCCTCTTTCCTGCTCCCCGTCCCGCCGCCTTGCTTTCCCACTCCCCGGTGCCCTGCAAGGGGTCTGGGAAGCCCACCAAGCAGGCCACTGACCCCCTGCTGCCTCTTTCCCACTCCCTGATGCTCCTCCAAGGGCCTGGGCAGCTGCCAAGCAGGCCGCCGACCCCTGCCACCTCTTACCCGCTCCCCAGTGCCCCTCAAAGGGCCTGAGGAGCCACCAAGCAGGCCCTCGGCCCCCACTGCCTCTTTCCCACTCCCCGGTGCCCCGCAAAGGGCCTGGGGAGCCACCAAGCAGGCCGCCAACCCTGCCGCCTCTTTCCCACTCACGGGTCCTGGGTCCTGTGCTGTTCTGCCCTGCAGCCACTCTGTGCATTCGGGATGTCCCTCAGCCTGGCCTGTGCCCTCTCACATCTGGGACCCCTCTGGGGATGTCCACCTGCTGGCGTGCCTGACCAGCCTGGGTGACGGGCTGATGGCTGTCTCTAGGCTGGCCAAGCCCCCCAGGAACGTCCCTCACCCCATTGGGTTGTGGCCAGTGTGGATGACGGGCTGATTGGTGCTTTCAGGCTTTAAGGCTGCCCACAGCTCCCATTGACCCAATGTCCCAGCAAGGCTGGCTGGACGCAGGTTCTGGGGTTTATTTATCTTCTATAGTTGATGCTGTTCCTTTAAGGCGAGGCCTAATAAGACTCCTCTCTGCTTCAGCTCTCGGCTTCTATAATGAAACAATTGTTACTCTTAGACTCAGGCGCGGCCTACTGTTCCCTTCAGCTCCCAAGGATTCTATGATTTGTACATTGTTGCAAACATGTTGCAAACATGTTTTGCTTTCAGGCAAGGATAAGTGAGCCGGCGCACAGACAGTTTCACTTTCACTCCTGCTGCAGTGGAAGCTGCCGTTTACTCAGTGAGTGGCGGCCTCCATGTTGGCTGGGCTAATTTGCATATAGTCGCTCTGATTGGCTGTTGGGCGTCCCGAAGAAATGGTCAATTTCAATATTACACTTTTATTAGTTAAGATTAGTGACATTGAGCATCTTTTCAAATGTCTATTGGCCATCTGTATGTCCTCCTTGAAGGAGTGTCTATTCAGGTCCCTCGTGCACTTTTTAAATTTGATTGCTTGTTTCTTATAAATTTTGGATATTAACCCCTTATCAGATGTATCATTGGGGAATATGTTCTTCCATTCACTGGGTTGTCTTTTCATTTTGTTGGTTTCCTTTGTTATGTAAAACCTTTTATTTTTAGTTTAATTAGTCCCATTTGTTAATTTTTCTTTTGCTTCCTTTGCCTGAGGTGATGTATCAGAAAAAAAATGTTATTATGAGGAATGTCCAAGATTTTACTGCCTGTGTTTCCTTCCAGGATGTTTATGGTTTTGAGTCTAACATTTAATCCACTTTGTGTTTATTTTTTTGAGTGGTGTAACAAGGTGGTCTAGTTTTATTTTTTTGCATGTGTCTGTCTAATTTTCTCAACATTATTTATTGAATAGACTATCTTTACTCCAATGTATGTTCTTGCATCCTTTGTCAAATATAATTTACCATAAAGTTGTGGGTTTATTTTGGGGCTCTTTATTCTTTTTCATTGATCTCCATGTCTGCTTTTATGCCAGTATCATGTTATTTTGAGCACTGTAGCCTTGTGGTAAAGTTTGATTTCAGGTGGCATAATTCCTACAATTTTGTTCTTTGTCAAGATTGCTGGGGTCTTTAATGGTTCCCTATACAATTTTGGATTATTTGTTCTAGTTCTGTGAAATATGCCATTGGTATCATGATAGAAATTGCACTGAATCTATATGCTTTGGGTAGTATGGACACTTTAATTATCTGTGAACATATAATATGCTTCCATTTATTTCTATTTTCTTTTATTTCTTCAGTGTCATATAGTTTTCTACATCCTTAGTTACATATATTCCTAGGTTGTTGTTTTTTAGTGCAAATGTAAATGGGATTGTTTTATTAGTTTCCCTTTCTGATAATTTATTATTTGTGGTAAAAATGCAACTGATTTCTGAATATTTATTTTGTATCTTGATACTTTACTGAATTCAGTTATCTACTTTAGTAGTTTTTTGGTGGAATTTTTAGGATTCTCTATTTGCAGTATTAGGTCATCTGCAAATAATGATGGGTTTACTTCTTCCTTTCCAATTTGGATGCCTTTTATTTCTTCTTCTTGTCTAATTTCTGTGGCTATGACTTCCAATACTATGTTGAAAGTGAACATCCCTGTCTTGTTCTCAATATTAAGGGAAATGCTTATAGTTTTTGTCCATTGAGTATGATGTTAGCTGTGCATTTGTTTATTATGTTAAGGTATGTCCCTGTATTCCCATTTTGCTGAGAGTTTTTATCATAAATGGATACTAAATTTTATCAAATGCTTTATCTGTATCTATTGATCTATAATGTGATTTTAATCTTTCATTTTATGTGGTATACCACACTTACTGATTTGCAGATATTATATCATACTTGTATTCCTGTAATAAATCCCACTTGATCATGGTGTATGATTTTTTTAATGTACTGCTGGATCTGGTTTGGCAATATTTTCTTGAGTATTTTAGCATCTATGTTCACCATGGGTATTGGCCTTTAATTTACTTTGTAGTGTTTTTACAATTAAGATGATGCTGACCTTGTAAAATGAATGTGGGTGTCTTCCCTCCTTTTGGATTTTTGAAATAGCCTGAGAAGGATAGGCATTGTTCTTTGAGTGTTTGGTAAAATTCACTTGTGAATCCATCCGGTTCAGGACTTCTGTATGTTGAGAATTTTTTTTAATTACTTCTTCCATTTCATTAGTTGTAATCTGTCTGTTCAGATTTGCTGATAATTGCTGAATTAGTTTGGAAGATTGTATGTCTCTACGAATTTATTCATTTTGTGCAGATTGTCTAATTTTTTGACATACAGTTGTTTGTATTATTTTCTTATAATGCTATATATCTCTTTAGTGTCAGTTGTTGCTTCTCCATATTTGCATTTCTGATTTTATTTATTTGGGTCTCCCATTTTTCTTGACGAATCTAGTTAAATGTTTGTCAATCTTGCTTAATTTTTTTTTTAGAGAACCAGCTCTTGTTTTCATTTGTCTTTTGTATCTTTTTAGATTTTATTTTATTTATTTGTGGTCTGATATTTATTATTTATTTTCTTCTACTCACTTTGGGCTTTGTTTATGGTTCTTGTTCCTTTAAGTGAAAGGTTAGATTGTTTAGTTGAAATTTTTCTTGTTTCTTGAAGTAGGTCTGTAATGCTATGAATTTCTCTACACAGATTACTTTTAAAAATCCTTTCAAATTATCAAGTGACCAATTTAAGTCACATTTTATCCATTAGAATTTATCTTATTCATAGAATCCATATAGATAATACAACAAGGCATTGCATATAGAGTAGCAACAATGTGCAAAGTTCTGTGTTGCTTTGCATAGGTCATGCTATCTAATCTGTGCAAAGAATTAGGAGAAATTTAAGGTTGAGAAAGCATCAGATCCAAGCCACATACCTCAATACATCACTAACCCATATTTTTAGAATCAGTATTTTTTTAAAAATCAATTCTATACTTTGAACTACTCCTATTCTGACCCCCTACTGCACTCACTCAGCTCACCTAACAACCCAGTCATTTAGTTTTTCTGATTCCATCATCTACTTCAGTTCTGTTTTCTACGTGAATTATAAACTCAGGTCTCAGGTTGATTTGCTATCTCATCCTCCCACAGAAGTATCTAGTCTTCCAAATAACCCAGTTTACATTTCAGGATTCAAGAATTTGAAATAATAATAATAAATACAGTATATGTGATTCTTTTTTATTAAATTTATTTGGGTGACATTGGTTAATAAAATTATTTAGGTTTCAGGTGTATAGTTCTATAATACATCCTCTGTATATTATATTGTGTGTTCACTACTCCAAGTTATATATGTGATTCTTAAAGTCAGAATTTCAAATGTTACCTTAAATTTTAAAACACTAGTTTTATTTGAGAGAATAATTTCAATGACTAGGAAGAGGAAGGCAGGTTAAGACAAATATATTATACTAGAGGTCCAGTACATGAAATTGGTGCACTGGGTGTATGTGTGTAGAGGGGGGGTCCCCTCAGTCTGGCCTGTGCCCTCTCACAGTCCTTGCTCCTTATGGCTTGCCTGCTCACTGCTCCTTATTGCTGGGCTTGCTGCTCCTTAGCTTGCCAGTTGTGAGCCTGGGTTCTGGCTGAGCGGCGCTACTCCTGAGGGAGCACACTGACCACCAGGGGGCAGCTCTTGAATTGAGTGTCTGCCTTATGGTGATCAGTGCACATCATAGCAACTGGTTGTTCTGGCCGTTCTGCTTTAAATGTTGGTTAGGCTTTTATCATATAGATGAATCCAGGCCATTTATTTGTAGAAACTAAACAAAATACAGACATCATGATGACTTTTTCACTTTTTTTTCCAGTTATGCAGATACAGATATAGATGTTAAACTTGTGGTTTATTTAGGTTCCAACAAGGAAAAAGTAACAAGCAAGAAAGAGGCTAGATGTCTTGGGTCACTGAATACTTTTAGAGCTATTAAAAGTATCAGAAACGCCATTTTAAAGTCCTAGCCCATGATTAGATGAATTGAAATGACTCTTTCTGAAGGTTATATCACTAGTAGCAGACCCAAAATTCCAATCCCAGTGCATCTACCTTCAATGCATTTCCCCTCATGGTACCCAGTTTTTAAATCGTCTGCAGAGATAATTACAATTCCCATTAGGTTGATCGTATTTAAATATGCATGATTCCTTCATGCTGCAGAGACTTCTACTGTTTCAACTGCACCGGGGTGTGGTGAGCAGTTAACAATCTGGTTTGTCTTGGCACGACTTTGCCAAAGATAAAACCATTCACATTCACCTTTGCATGTGGCAGATGGTCTTTTCAAAGGAATGCGCACAATAGTAGAAAGTGATGCTGCCAAGTACTTTCTCTATGTGTATTGGTTTAGATTCCTTTGGGCTAATCATTTTATTGCTTCTCTTATATTCACCAAGTCTGTGCTTCAGTGCTAATATCTTCATAAAAACGCTTTCTTTCTATGACACGCCCCCTCACTCTCTTTTCTGCTGGACTATGATTAGAATCCAAGAATTTATATGCTTTATTTTCGATTAAGCTCTAAAAACTCTCATTCCTGAACCTGGCAGTGGAAGATAATCTTATCAATAAATACGCTTGACTTTATACAAATAAGACCAGAAAAGTGACTTTTTAAATTACACATTTTCCCCCTAAGCTAAATATACAAATATACAATGTGCATTCCCCTTGGTGTTTTCAAGTCATAGTAGTATATATAGTTTTTTCTCAAAATAAAATTGTTGCTTCTTTAAACACCACTGAGGTAATATTATGATGAGTGCTAAGTTGGAATCTATTCTGCCATTTTCCAATTTATCTGCCAAGTCCTTCTTTCAAAAAATTGCATCACGGATAGTGATGCAAAATCACAGCATGATTTCTAGATTCCCAGTGGAGATATCACTGGGACATGAAAAAAAAAAGTCTCTTAACTTGATGAAAGTTACATGGGAGCCAGGAAAAAAAAGGAATGGCTACTGAAATATACACTACCATTCTTTGGTAGGTTCCTTTAGATTAGAATCCCCGTCAGTATTAGTTTTGATATCATAGCTTCTTTGCCATTGATATAGTTTCTTGATTGTGCAGTTATTTTTCAGACTTTCCAAGACTCTTGAATTTCTATAGTAGAATGAAGATTAAGAATTAGACCAGCTCTGAGAGGTGTTACACAGTATACTATTGCAAGGAGCGTAACTCTGACTAAGGGGTGTGTCCAAGCTCCAGTTTCTAGGACTAGGATTCAATCTACGGCTGATACATTGGTGACATTAAGATAAGAAATGTGGCCCAAGTCAGAATTCTTTTTAAAGGGGTTGCATCATTGATACCTAATCAGAAATTAGTTGAATACCTTTGTTTGGATGTTTGCTAAAATATATTAAATGTTAACCATAGCAATTATCATAAACAATACAATATATAAAATCTTAGCATTACAAGAAAATTATTCTTTGTGACTTTGGCTGAATAGTAATTACCTCAAGTGCTCTATTTTACTTACCATTTCAATCTAGCGTAGGTAATTGTGGGATTCCTTCCCTTTCTTCTTCCTCTCCCCCTTCTCCAGTCCCATCACTCCCTCCCTCTCTCAAGAAATCCCTTCTCTCCAACATTTCTTCTCCTCTGTTATTACAATTTTCCTGTATTCAATGGGAACAAAATGCAAACTTCTAACAGGGTTCTAAATCTTATCTAAATTTGGCTTGTTGGCATCCAGACTTTGATGTATTTTTAATGACATTCTAAAGCAGAAATACTTTAGGAGGATAACTTTACCTTTTAAGTTTTATTAATACAATAAAGACAAAGAATTTTTATAGAGAAATCAGAAACTTCTGGTGTAGGTCTTCAACTCATTAAGCTTTCTTTAGTGGAAAGCATTTACTACACTGAGTTATAGCTAAATTAAATATGGTGAATGAATCTCTCCTAGAGGGATAAACTAAATTAAACTGGGAAAAAACTAAATCTAATTGTATTGCATCTTTATAATTAAGCAGTAAGAATTCCTAGTCTGCCTCCATCCCTTTGCTTTGATCACACTCACAATTTATCAGGGTGGTTGATACTCTGCACTTTTCTAAGGGGAATCTGAAATAAAATATGAAAAGCTAAAGTACCTTTAAAGATTACTCATTTTTGTTAATGACATGTATTCATATTTCTGGGATAAAAAACATTGTAAAGTATACCAATTATATACAATCATTTACTTTGTATGGTCTTCTTGATAAATGAGTCCCTTTATATGTTATGCATTTATTTATTCAACATTTATTAAGCAACCACTTATAAGCTAGATTCTGGGCATACAAAGAATAACTCACTTTCAAGTTGGTCTTCATTTTATTTGGGCAGACCTATAAACTAATGAAAATAGGTAAATAGAGTGGTAGGTAAGTAAGTAGATAATAAACAGTAAAGGCTTTTAAGCAAAGCTTTATAGAAAATGCTTTGAAACACAAAAGAAAAAGTCATAAAATTTTAATTGGAAAAAATCCAGTATTGATTTACATTGAGTTTTTGAAATCAAATTTTGAATGAGAAGGGCCAATCCAAGCAAAATACTAGCTAATATTTACTGAACACTCAATATACTTGTGATAAGTAGAAAAACTGACTAGAGAGGTATGTAACATGTCACGTTCATACTGTTCTGAGGAGCTGGGATTGGAACTCAGACAATTAGACTTTAGAATCTATACTCTTAATTTACATAACACTTCAAATGAAAGATAATATGAGCTGTAATAGATTGTTCTGGATCATAAGATCCAAGAATTTGGGGAACCCATAAACATATTTATACAGTAGTTCCCCTTTATCGATGCCAGCAGGAGATAATATTTATTCATTATATCTTAGCTTAAATACCAGCTTCTTTAGTAAGCTTTCATTCATTCGGCCTCTTTACTAAAGATTTAGTTGGTTACCCATCATTGCCAATTATCCATTTATTACTTCTCAACTCCAAATTCAAATTTTTTGATTAACTTTGAAAATGGATCTAGGCCCTTTAAATATATATATTTGGCTGGAACATTAACCTTTGTCAACATAAAGTACCAAAGAGAACTACCAGGAAAAAAGGCTTTTGCTCCTTCCTTCCTGTGAGATCTGCTCAGGCAATACCTGTAATGTGTGTGGCTTCTCCAGTGCCCAGTATCAGTACACTTTCCTCTTTGGGCATTTTTGTAGCAGCTTCTGTGATGAAACGCCTCCTCATGAACAGTTTTCACCAACCCAAAAGGGCCTATTTCTGGAAAGTTCTAGAGGATAGATTTCCAGAAAATTCTGCTAACGTAACATTAGAATGACATAGCTACTCTCCAGTGAGCCATGTCAGGCCCTCACCAACAAGATCTAAATCCCAGCCCTGCAGAGATGAACACAGGCTCTGTCTTGGATGGTCTATCTCAAAGTTAGTGGTAGTGGCTGTTCCTTATATTAGCTATTCTTGTCTTCTTGAGAGTTGTCTTTATTTCAGATTAATTAAATAACTGTTATGGTTAATAGTTCCTTATATTAAACTTTCTAATTATTGTACTATTTTATGCTTCTGATAGGACTCAGATTAATTCACCATTTAATACCTTCTCAGAAGACTTTGGTTTTTGTCCACTCAGTTTACTCATTAGTTTATATTATAAGCTCTTCTCAAGGCCAGTCTTCTTTAGTGCCTTATTAATATCTATAATAATCTATAATAATAAAAGCATAATATGCTAATTAGACTGGACAGCTGACCAACCTTCTGGACGACCTTCCAGAAGAAGCCAGGACTGTGAGGGGCAAGTCCCTTGCACAAATTTCATGCATATGGACTCTAGTATATTGAATAAAAGAAAGACTAAAAAATAAAGCATTTCCCAAACTAGTTTGGCTCAGTGGATAGAGCGTCAGCCTGTGGATTCAAGGGTCCCAGATTCAGTTCTGGTCAGGAGCATGTACCTTGGTTGTGGGCACATCCCCAGTGGAAGGTGTGCAGTAGGCAGCTGATTGATGTTTCTCTTTCATGGATGTTTCTGACTCTGTCCCTCCCTTCCTCTCTGTAAAAAATCAATAATATTAAAAAAATAACAAAGATAAAATATACGCTGAAGTATTCTACATATATTTGACTAGAGGCATGGTGAATGGGTTTGTGCACTGGTGCATGCACCAGTGGGGTTCCTCAGCCTGGCCTCTGGGGATTGAGCCAAAACTACTCTCTGACATCCCCTGAGGGGTCGCAGATTGCAACAGGACAGTTCTCACATGATGTACCCCAGAATCAGACTCCCTCCTTTCTGGTTCTGGGTGCATCATCCAAGAACCACAGCTGCCAAGTCACTGCAGCTCTGCAGTTCCTGCATTGAGCGTCTGCCCCCGGGTGGTCAGTGTGCATCATAGCTACAGGTCGGACAATTGAATGATCGCTTAGGCTTTTATATATGTAGGTTATTTTAACATATTTTCATCTAATGTAGAAATGACAGTTTTCAATATTAAAGACTTTTCAAAATGTGATGTGGTGTGTGTGTGTGTGTGTGCATGTGCACCTGCATGCACATATCTCCTATGATTGAATTATGCTTATTTCTCTGGTAAGTTTCTCTTTAGAGAGAACATATTCAAACTTCAGTTCAGTGAAGGTAAAAGTATTACAAACTCAGCTTTACTGGAAACTATTGCAATAACATTTCATTGTTTTCTTGTTATAGACAAAGTATACATTAATAGGAGAAAACTTTCTGGATAATGTTGCATTTAGCAGTGGGAAAAGCAGAAACTGCAGAGATGCAGAAGTTCTTAACACAAATGTAAATTGAGAGAACTTCAAAAATTCTGAGGTGGATAATCAGGGACATGAGAGAGTGAGCCAGTTTGCCTCAGTCACTATTATGAGAAAGCCTGATTAAGACATTTAAACCAAGAGCTTTGTCCTTGTATTCAAGGTAATTAGTGTTTTCCATAGGAATGTAAAAAATTTTATGGTAGAAGTAGCATTCAAACAAAATAATTGCGACCATAGCATTCAATACTGAAATTAGAAGAGCATGCTGAAACTTGAAAATTGATGAGAGTAAAGATAGAAGCATTTTATTACAGAATGACCAATGTGTGTATGATGGAAATACACTAAAGAAAATCAAGAAGACAATACATAAAGAAGGGTGTTCTATATTTAAATTCAGTTTAACTACAAGGGGGTTAAATTAAGAGAAGTCAAAATTATTTAACTTTTCTCTGAAAAATGAATTAGTTAAAACTGAAACATTCTAAATACAAAAGAAAAATAAAGCTGAAATAAAAGAATTAGAAGAATTGCTGTCTTTTTACTTTTGTTTAAACAACTCCATTTATTTTTGTATTGACTGGAGGGGTGGAAAAGAGACATAATAGTCTTTTAAATACTGGAAAATTTGCCCACCCTGCATGGCTCAGTGGTTGAGTGTCAACTATGAACCAGGAGTTCACAGTTTGATTCCTGGTCAGGGCACAAGCCTGGGTTGCAGGTTCAATCTACAGTGTGGAGTGTGCAAGAGGCAGCCGACCCATGATTCTCTCTCATCACTGATGTTTCTATCTCTATTTCCCTCTCCTTTCCTCTCTGAATCAATAAAAATGTATTTAAAAAATTAAAAATAAATAAATAAATACTGGAAAATTCAACAATTCCAAAGGCTACACAGAAGTAAAAAAATGTTAGAGCTAGAACTTTAGATCCACCAGACAAAGGGATTTTAAACTACCTTTGATTTCAGAATCTCTCTTATTTCCAAAATGAAATCTTTTCAGTTCTTTTCATATTAAAAAAAAGATAAAAACACAGTGATCATGCTTGAATTAGGGGTAGTGACTTCAAAGCACCACAGATCAGGTCCAATTTATCCTTACAATAAAATTTAACAACCCCGTTCCACTTCAATGTCTTCAGTTTATGTATAATGATGCACAGAACCAAGAAGGTCAACTAACTTACCCAAAGTAAAAAAACAAAAAACAAGTGCATGCCTAAGCCAAGACCAAACCCAGGTAGAAACTCTGTCTGCATAACTTGCCTTCTTATAAAAGGTCCCACATAGCCAAGATTTTACTGTCATCGAAGAGAAAATATTGATGACAAAGGAAATGATGTATTTGTCTTTCTCTGACTGACTTATTTCACTTAGCAATAATACCCTCTAAGTCCATGCACGCTTTGCAAATGGTAAGATTCCTTGTTTTTAGGGGCCAAGTATTACTCCATTGTGTATGTGTAGCACTGCCTTTTTGCCCACTCATCAATTGATGGGCACTTGGGTTGCTTCCATATCTTGAATATCGTAAATAACACTGTAATAAACGTAGGGGTGCATACATCTTTTCCAATTAGTGTTTGGGGTTTCTTTGATTACATACCCAGAAGTGGACTTACTGTGTCATAAGGCAGTTCCATTTGTAATATTCTGAGGAACCCCTAAACTGTTTCCTACAGTTTCTGCACCCATTTACATTCTCACCAGTACTACAGGGCATTCCCTTTTCCTCACATCCTTGCCAATACTTACTATTTGTCAATTTACTGATGATAGCCATTCTGACAGGTGTGAGGTGACATGTCATTGTCATTTTAATTTGGATTTCTCTGCTGGCTGGTGACATTGAGCATCTTTCCTTCTAACTATGGGCCATCTCTATGTCCTCCTTGGAGAAGTGTCTGTTCAGGTCCTTTGCCGATTTTTTTTTT
>PVJC01030740.1:0-21010 GCA_004026665.1 Murina feae
ATAGAGGCCTGGTGCATGGGTGGGGACCGGCTGGTTTGTCCTGAAGGGTGTCCCGGATCAGGGTGGAGGTCCCGCTGGGGTGTCTGGCCAGCCTGGGTGAGGTGCTGAAGGCCATTTTCAGGCTGGCCACGTCACCTTCAGCAAGTGGAATCCTGCTGGGGTACCTGGCCAACCTGGATGAGGGGCTGATAGCTGTTTGCAGTCTGGCCACATCCCCTTCAGTGAAGGGGTCCCTGCTGGGGTACCTGGCCATCCTGGGTGAGTGGCTGATGGCTGTTTATAGGGAGGCTGGCTGAAATTTGTTTAACTTCTAAAGTTGAAACTTTGTTGCTTTAACTGGAGCCCAGGTCAAGTTGCCCCTGACAACCCAGGCTCCCAGCGCTTCCTTAAGCCCAAGTCTGGAAGCAGGTCTCTGGGGTTTATTTATCTTCTATAATTGAAATTTTGTTGTGGAAACTTTGTTGCCACAGCCAGCCTAGGCAGGCAGGAACCTTAGCTTCCTGCATCGCCAGGGCAAGCCTCCTGCTTGTTCCAGCTCTGTGGCTGCTGGCCGCCATCTTGGCTGGGTTAATTTGAATATAGTTGCTCTGATTGGCTAGTGGGTGTGACTTGGATTGTGGGCATGGCTTAGGTGTAATGGAGTGAGGGTCAAGTTGCATATTACTCTCTCTCTCTCTCTCTCTCTCTCTCTCTCTCTATATATATATATTATATATATATATATTATATATATATTCATAATATATATATTTATATATATATATATATATATATATATATATATATATATATATATATATATATAATATATATATGCATGTTTTGGCTGAGCACTTATACATCTCTTGAGATCTGCAGCTCCATTAGTTCAGCTGCTGCTTAGCTGGTGTGGTTTATCTCTTCAGGAGATAGAGATCTCCATAGGCCATCAAAGCCTCTCTTCTCTCATTTAGATCTTAACTGCCTGCTAAGGAACTCAGTCTCTCATCAATACCACTTAGTAGTAACCGGCCAGCTCTGCTGGCTTTGTAGGCATAATTCCCTCATACATTTTAAATCCCCAAGTCATCAAATGTATAAGGATTTTTTCTTCACATCACCAGCTATGATAGCAATTAGGTTATTACTTTGTGCCTCATTATATGATTCAGGATTATCCCTTCTGGGAGTTGGTAAGAATGCCAGTCTCCAGATCCATCCGTGTTGTCTATTTTCTTATGCCAACCCTGGCTCTACTTGTTTCAATCTGGGTCCTCTGAAGAGCAGATGACAAGATAAGATTATATATGCAAGAAGTGCATGGGGAGAAAGGCCTAGGGAAAATAAAGGAAGGCAATTATAAGAAGAAGGGGGAAGCTTTCCCATCACCATTCAATGCTAAGAGCTGTGAAAAAGGGTTGCTGAAGGGGGATTGGTTATAAAAATATGAATATTCAGAGCATTTCTAAGAAAGTTTTTCTCTTTCCTTTGTCATTCTTCCTTCTTAGTCTTTGTTAAATTTTCTTATTTTTAAAAAAAATTATGGTTAAAGATGAATAGTTATTTGTTATTATTCTTTCTCCCTATAAATGGAGACTCCTATTCCTCTTTGAAACAAATTTATTTGATGTGGGTACTCTTTTGATTGGACCTGTCAGATATTTTAGATGTGCAGATACAAAGCACAGTCTGGGGAGGGTTGGGGAGGGGTTAAGAGATCAACTGAAGGACTTGTATGCATGCATATAAGCATAATCAATGGACACACGACACTGGGGGGTAGGGGAGCCTGGGAGCCTGGGGAAGGGTCAAGGGGGAAAAAAAGGAGACATATATAATACTTTTTGTAATACTTCAAGCAATAAAACAAAATTTAAAAAATAAAATAAAGATTACTAAATATATACACACACACACACACACACACACATATCACAGTCCTGTTGCAATGGAGCTTCCTCAAAAATTCCCTGCAAGTATAAGGGCAAATTTTCCATTTGTTCACATGAGACACAATGAGGGGAAATAAAGGGACTTGTCTCAAAGAAGAAAAGACAATTTGTATGGAGTTATTTGATCTCTCAAAGGCTTTAAAGGCCTGAAATAAATGTTGAGAATATATATACACACACACACACACACACACACACATACGTACTAGGGGGACCCTGGTGCACAAAAATTTGTGCACTCTGGGTTGTCCCTCAGCCCAGCCTGTGCCCTCTCATGGTGGGACTCCTTGGGGGATGTCCACCTGCCGGCATGCCTGGCCAGCCTGGGTGAGGATTGATGGCCGTTTTTAGGCTGCCCACAGCTCCCATTGACCCAACATCCCAGCGAGGCTGGCTGGAATCAGATTTCTGGAGTTTATTTATCTTGTATAATTAAAACTTTGTTGCCTTGAGCAGAGGCCTAGGCAGGCAATGAAGCCTCCTGTTTGCTTCAGCTCCATGGCTTCTATAATTGAAACATTGTTGCCTTGAGCAGAGGCCCAGTTGGCCTAGGCAGGTAGCTTCCTCCATCACTGGTGCAATGGAAGCCTTCTGTTTGCTCTAGCTCTGTGGCCGCCAGCTGCCAACTTGGCTGGGTTAATTTGCATACAGTTGCTCTGATTGGCTGGTAGGCATGGCTTGGCTGGTGGGTGCAGCTTAGGTGTAGTGGAGTGAGGGTCAATTTGCACATTACTCTTTTATTAGAGTAGATATTAATTATATATTAATTGTATTATTAAATATAAATATTATAACATAAATATTATAACATAAATATATTATATTAATTAATATAATATAAATATTATAATTATTATATTAATTAATATAATTAATATATAAATATATTAATATGTATATTAATTTTTACAGAGAGGAAGGGAAAAGGGTAGATAGAAACATAGATGAGAAAGAAATATCGATTAACTACTTCCTGCATGCTCCCTACTGTGGATCAAGTCCCAAACCAAGGTACATACCTTCGACCAGAATTGAATCTAGGACTTTCAGTCCATGGGACCCATGAGCCAAACCGGTTAAGGAAAATTTGAGATTTTCATTCTAGATTCACTTCCAATTATGTGTGTAAAATTATCAGCAGTATAACATTAATAGTTTGCCACAATATAATAGTTTAAATATCCAAATGTATATTTCAGTGTATTGAAATGATAGAGAGAGAGGAAAAAGAAGGGGGTGGGAAGAGAAAGGAATGTGGAAAGAATTACTGAGAAAAGAGATCAAGTTTGTTTGCATACAGTAGGATTCATTGAGGCTTGATATGTTTCAGCTTTATGGACTAGAAATCATCCTGATGGTGACAGACATTGAGATGTAGGAAATCTAGGACTTAATTTTCAAAATTTTTAGTGAGGTGAAATGGGTAGCAAAAGCTTCGTTGGTGACTACAACAGAGAGAGATTGAGTCTACAGCAGAATGAGAGGTTAAGAACTCTGGAGTAGAAGAGCTGTGTGTGTTATGGTTTGTTTGTTTTAAGCAAGTAGAAAAGTAATATCTTGAAATTAGTGGTAAGAAGCCTGGAAGTTACAGATAATGTCTCTAGACCCCACACTTCTGGGATATGAGAGAGGAATCTGCTTTTGTTAAAGAGGGACATGTGGAAAATGGTGTCTGCTGAAAAGATCCAGTTGCAGTTGAGGAAAGTGGGGAGAGATCACATTGTGATAGGAGAAAATGTAGACAGGGCTATTGAAGATGTTCAAACGTGCTGAGGGCTAAAGTGAGTAAGTTGAGAAGTGTTAGGTAAGTGGGGGTGTTGCAATCCAAGAAAGAATCAGAGTACAATAAACAAAAACAAACAAACAAAAAAACAACAACGCGTGATCCTTGGCCAGAGATTACTGCATTTGTTTGATGACTAAGGATGACAGAGATGATACATGAATCTCCTAAAGCCTGGATTACATTCAGGGCTTTCGTGGAACCCAGAGAAGTCAGTAGTCAGAATCTTTGCTTCACATCCAAAATCAATATTGTTGAGTTGTGTGAGCGTCTCCTAAAACAACAACAGCAACAAATCCTTTTCATAAATTGTTAGTGGGAAATACACCGATAACAAACTATCAGAAAGGGAAATTAGGATACCAATCCCAATTGCATCCAAAATAAATTTATTCAAAGTGGTAAATGACTATACTTACAAAGCTATAAGACATTGAAGAAAGAAATTAAAGAAATCACAAGTAAATGGAAGACTATATCGTGCTTATGGACTAGAAGAATGAATGTTATTAAAATGTCTATATTACCCAAGGCAATCTATGGATTTAATGCAATCCCTATCAAAATACCAATGGCATTTTTCATAGAACTAAAACAAGTAATCCTATATTTATATGGGACCACAAAAGACCCAAATAGTCACAGCAGCACTGGGAAAGAAGAGCAAAGTTGGAGGTTTCATGTTCCCTGATATCAAGCTATACTAGAAGGTTATAGTAATCAAAACAACCTTGTACTGACATAAAAACAAAAATTAAGATCAATAGATCAGAACAGAGAACATAAAAATAAGACCATGTCTCTAAGGTCAATTAGTACAGGGTAGGACAAAAGTAAGTTTACAGTTGTTTTTATGGAAATTAATACAATAAATAAAAATAATCTATACTAATAAAAGGGTAATATGCTAATTAGACCAGACATCTTCTGGACGTCTTCTGTGGTGGTAGGGGCCTAGGCAGAAGCATTTAGGGGTAATCAGACTGGCAGGGGGGCAGTTAGGAGGAGATCAGGCCAGCAGGCAGAGGTAGTTAGGGGTGATCAGGTAGGCATGGAGGCAAACAGTTAGGAGCCAGCAGTCCCAGATTGTGAGAGAGATGTCCAACTGCCAGTTTAGGCAATAAACTGGCAGTCAGACATCCCATGAGGGGTCCTGGATTGGAGAGGGTGCAGGCTGAGCTGAGGGAACCTCCCATGCACAAATTTTGTGCACCGGGTCTCTAGTACAATAATAAATTCTGTGTTTTGTGTACTCACAACTGTAAACCTACTTCTGCCTCTCCCTGCAAGAATCTACAATAGGGTAAGAACATCTTAGTATATAGTGGAAGAAGGTGGTCTATTTCCATTGTTTTTACAAGTATCTGTCCTTACATTAAAGTCTTAAATGTGTAACCTGAAACCATAAAACTCCTTAAAGAAAACATAGGCAATATATTCTTTCACATTGGTCTTAGTAATATTTTTGGGGGGATATGTCTTCTAGGGCAAAACAACAAAAGCAAAAATAAACAAATTGGACCATATCAAACTAAAAAGCTTCAGTACCACAAAGGACACCATCCAACAGTTGTAAAAATAGTCATGGGGATATAAAATGCAGCATAGAGAATATAGTCAATAATATTATAATAACTACATATGATGTAAGATGGTAATAGAATTATAGGGTGCTCACTTTGTAAGTTATATAAATGACTATAACTATGTGATACACTAGAAACTATATTGTATGTCAATTATAATTGAAAAATAAAATTAAAAAGTTGTTAGTAGGAAGAATTATTTGGCTTCTTGAATTTTTAACTTCTTAAATTGTATCTGCATGGTGTATAAAAGGCTCTCAGTTTTCCATAGTAGACTACTCAGTTTTATCCCAAAGGCTATGGGACTCAAATCAATTAGACTTTTTGAGGACCCTGCCGTCTTTGGTCCTATACTTTAGAAAATTCCTGGTCATTTAGTAATTTAATAAGAGCTTAATGTGTGCTCTCTGTTGAGATTATTTTGCTAGTTTGTGATTTGGAGGATAAAATTTCTTTAAGCATATAGTTAACATTCCAGCCAAAAGACAATTAAGACCATAAATAAAAAATTAAAATTAATTATTTCACTTAATTACAATCACAGCTAATGTCCATACATATTTATGTAAGTTTACTGTAAAATGCTATGTAAGTTTACTGTAAAAGAAGCTATCCTGGGGTTGTATGGCATGAGGGTAAAGGAGAAGTGGTAAGGTTTTCATAAGGAAATACAATTTCAGCCCTAGCCTGTTTCACTCAGAGTCTTGCGTTCAATTTCAGCCAAGGATACTTAGCTCAATCCCCAGTCTGGTTGAGACGTGTGTGGAAACAACCAATCGATGTAGTTCTATCACATCAGTGTTTCCCTCTCTATGTCTCTTCCTCTCCCTTCCACTCTCTAAAAATCGATAGAAAAAATATCCTTGGGTGAGGATTAACATACATACATACATACATACATACATACATACATACATGAAATACAGTTTCATCTGAGAACCAAAAGGAAACTGGTGTCAATCAAGGAGAATGGAACTGCATTCCAGGAAGAGGAAATTGCATGCCAAAGGCTCTCAGGTGAGAAAATAAAAAGTATTCATTGGTGGGAAGAAAATAGAAAAATATGCCTGGGGATCAGTAAACTAGAGACAGCATGATACTAATGTAACCAGTTTCTAATTCAACGCCTTGCCTCTTCCCTGTATGCAAATTCACACACGTTAAAGCAGAGTTAACTTGATTTCCTTCCCAATCAGGTGCCATGTCTTCTCTAGCCTAAGGGGCTCAGTCCATCTTTGAATTTGATTTTTATCTGTGTCCCCCATTTTGAAGTGTTTACACAGAGTCTTATGTCTTCGCTTATGTAATTGTCTTAACCACATCTGGTTTCCCATTCACATTGTTCCACAGGGCTTCCATTATACCTCACATTTTAATATATTGTCCTTTTCATCTGAAAAACACAGTTCTCTGCAAACACTGGTCTTCAACTAATGCTGACCAAATTTGTGGATTGTGATGAGTAACAAGTCTTAGGCATACAAGATATGCTTTTGATTATTTTCTTAATAAATAAATACTTGTGGGCATCATGTCTATGTTAGGCACTATGGTGAGATAGGTTATATTCTCTGCAGTGTATGGTCAATACCACTGCTGTAAGTGATGGATGGAAGGAGTTGCAACTCTGTTTGCCTGTGGAAGAGCAGAAAATAGACAGGAGGAAGGACATTGACAGAGGTCACTGAACTGTACTCAAAGGTGATGGGAGTGCTTTCACTTTAGCTAAGTACATGATCAGAAACATAAAGATAAGATTCAAATGTGTGGACACACTTCTGAGGTCCTTCCTAGTTTTCCTGGAGGCAGACATGAGTTGAGTACTCGATAGGATGTTCACAGAATAAGGGACTTTAAGGTAAGAAGAGTCAAGTAAGAATAGGCTCATTTCCTTATCACTAGAGAAGAGGCCATCCTATATAATAAAACCCTAATACACAAATCGACCAAATGGAAACCCCTGTGTAATGACTAGTCGCTATGGTGCACACTGACTACCAGGGGGCAGATGCTCAACACAGGAGCTGCCCCCTGGTGGTCAGTGCACTCCCACAGGGGGAGCGCCACTCATCCAGAAGCTGGGCTCAAGGTTGGCGAGCACAGTGGCAGTGGCTGGAGCCTCTCCCACCTCTGTGGCAGCGCTAAGGAGCAGTGAGCAGGCAGGTGGTAGGGAGCGAGGGGTCCCGGACTGTGATAGGGATATATGACTGCTGGCTTGGGCCCGATCCCGGAAGGTCCTGGACTATGAGAGGGCGCAGGCTGAGGGATACCCCTAGTGCAGGAGTTTCATGCACCAGGCCTCTAGTATAAGTATACAGGGGCCTACCTATGATCCTTCTTTGAATAAGAACTTTCAACACATTATGTGTCATTGTTCTAGGAACAAGGGTTACATTAGAAAAAAAGAAGATAACAGTACCAACCAATAAAAAGCTTGCATTATAGGGGAAGAGCTTCTTAGATGTGCCCAAGTTATAAGTATCCAGCATCTATTTATTTTATTGTGCAATTGGGCCTGCACTGTGCCTGGCTAACACCCACTGTAGAGAACTAAGAATAAATCTCAAAGAAGGGAATGCCAATCCCTCATGATTACGAAGTAACAGGACTTGGCATACTGCTTCTTTCTCAGTAGCTGTAGACGTCGTGAGGTGGTTAAAACTCTGACTTACAGAAAAGCAGAGTGAAGACTGGAAGGAAGAAGAGGTCACTGAGATGCTCCCTCCTTGGTGGACAATCTCAGAGGCCATCCCCCAGCTGTCACATTGACTGAAGTTTGGGAACCAATATAGCTCTTTGGGGATGTTTTTTGTGACCTGAGAGTAACTACAGCTTTTCTGCCCACTAGAGAGGACTATGACTTGCAGGCTTTTGTAATCATTCTGTGACAGAAAAAGGATTTTATCTCAAAAAAAGGCTAAGGTAGAGAGTATTTAGTCCTGTATTTGCTTTCCTATTCACCTCCAGAAATGCCATAGCATATGTGAGACATTAAACAAACCTTCTGAATCTGTCGCTGCATGTAGCATGCCTCAGACCTAACCTTTCATAAGGTGAAAATGGTGAATGGTTTTGCTTTTATTGCATGAATAAATGGAACTTGTCAATCCGGGTCATTATAGTAAGTCTTATTAAAACGAATATTTCCAGCCCATTGCTGCTCCTCCCTCTATGCAGGCTAGGCTCTCAAAACTATTTTAGGAGTTACAGGTAAAGTGAAGTTTATCTTCATTATGAATTACTAAACTTGGATGTGAATGGAAAATAGATAGATAGATGATATATAGGTAGATAGATGGATAGATAGATGGTCTATAAATAGTTGGATAGATAGATAGACAGGTAGATAGATAGATGAGAGACATATAGTCAAATAACTAAGATCATCTGGTAATGGTATTCAGAGTCAGAAGAGCTTTGCCTCTTTCTGGCCAGTTTTATTCAGGTTAAAAATATGTGATTACCTGAGTTGTTATGTGGGATTATATTTGGTCCCTATTTTTGTATTTTCTTTGTTGTTTTGAGTTTTATATCCTGGCTTATATCAAGCAAGCTCTGACAGCTATTTCTTATCCATGTGGTCTTTCATGCATTCAGTATACATTGTGTATCTCCTTGGCTGTGGGTACTTGAACGATGCCAGAGAAGAAAATGTGTAGGATTCCTTACCCTCATGAGGCTCGCCATGTTAGTTTATGTGTTGATTAGCACAAAAATTGTACGTCTTTATGTCCTGTCCCATCCAGAATGAGGCTTTTACCTTTGTTTTTCCTGCATTTTCCTTTGGTTCCTTCTGTCTGTTAATAATGTCTAGAAAATACTGACCTGGACACTTAGATCTCTGCTTTTTATCTTTATTTTCGCAGCATATTGCTTTATCAGGTCCCCTGAATAATTGGCCATCTGTGAGTAGCACAAAATAATTGGTATCATACTGCTGAAAAAATAAAGTATCTCCAAGAAAACCAACACTTGTGTCCACATTTTCAAACTTGCTTTTGAAAATCTGTTAGTAAAACTACCATTAGCCTTTTAATTTCTTTTTGAATGCGGTAGCATTTCTATTTGCTAGAATGATGTGAGGGTCACACAATAACCCCTGTCAGTAAAAATGAAAAATTATTCCTCAGAAACATTATTACATATGATTCCAAATTTTTTTTAAAAAATAGATCTTTTTAAAAAACTTGGGTTCTAGTTTTACAACTGGAGTACTGCATTTAAACTATAGTTAGTAATCAGTAAGTAATAAAAAGAATATAAAAAGAAATGGAAGCATAAAATAATGTATAATTATTAATAAGTGAGAAAGAAATAATAAAAATTATAATTTTAGTTTAATTGTAGAAGTATGACTTTGAATAAAGAACTGTGATGTAAAATATTTAATAGTAGAATTATGTTTTTTTATTTGAAAATGTTAATGAGATCTTATCTTTAAACATCATGTACTAAAAATCTTCTTTTGTAAGCCTAAATTTGAGCCTAAATTTTGTGTTTAATCAAAGTCTGTAACACACACACACACACACACACACAGGTATAAAAGTGCAAGCAGAAAATATGTTTTATGACTGATATTAATGGTAAAGAGTGATTCCAGAAATTTATGAGTGAAATGATGGGGAACAATATTTCATTGAGTTTAGGAGAGGATAATGTTTTTCCCCTCTTGGGTATAAAAGGCAATATGGGAAAGCCAAAGTCAGAAAATAAATTTGAAATGATCAGTCAGGGAATGTATTACACTCAGAAAGAAATAGAATGAATTTTCTCAGGGAAGATACATTGATTGAAAGTGAAAGACAATGTTTTTTAATCAATTAGTATAAAAGAAAAAGATAAAAAAATGAGGAGGTTAGACTCATGTAATCAAGGGTAAAGTAGAAATAAATTATAACAGGAACCTGATAGAACACTGATTATTAACCTTCCTTTTTTTCTGGTACAATGCTTGAGAATGTTTTGTAGATTGTATAAATTCAATGAGAATGAAAAGTTCATTATCATTTAACAGCGTTTTATAATATATAGATTTAAAGTTTGTTATATATACTTTATATGTATGCACAATGCTAACGTACTATTCCCATTGTCAATCAAAGAGTATTAACAATGTGGTTAAAGTATAATCTGCACTTATTTTGGGGAGAGGGAGGGAACTGTACCAATGCAACATTCCTGAATTGTGAAACCCAATGAATAATGTGACATCTCTTCATTGTTATTTACTAGTGGCCTGGTGCACGGATTTGTGCACATTGAAAGGAAGCGGGACACGCTCCTTCCTCTCTGGTTCTGGGGTGCATCACCTGAGAACCACAGCTGCCAAGTCACTGCAGTTCACAGCTCCTTTGCTGAGCATTTGCCTCCTGGTGGTCATGTGCGTCATATGTATCAGCCAGTCAGATGGTTGGACAGTCACTTAGCCTTTTATATATATATATATATGGATAGATTTTCTGTTAGAAAATGTGTTGCCCAAACTAAACACAAATGCCTCTGTCATGATGAGTTTACTAGTAAGATAATAAGCAAGCAGCACTTTTAGAATTCTCTATAGTTAATAGTTACTGCTACTTAAGCCTGTTGAGAATTTATCTCAAAGCTACATTTAATATATCAAGCTACATTTAATAAACTTGAGGCACACTTTAAGACTTCAGAGTATATTCTAATCATATAAACTATGTGGTTTTAGTGAAATTCCTTTAATTACTATGAGGCTGTTTTCCCTTCTATAAAATACATTCTTGGGCTCAAATATGTTAATTTTAGGAAAACACCTTGTCCATACTGAAACTGGAAAAACATAATTTTTGGTAATGTTATAATTAACATATTTCAAAGAAGTTCTGAGTCATCTTCTTATACAATTATAAGCACTTTATCTCAAAAGAAATATTTGTTTTTTAGATTCTATTCAAAAGACTGGTGAGAAATAGTTTCCTGAGGATATTTGGATATACTCAAAATCTCCATGCAATATTTAAAATATCTTACTTGTAAAGATTTATCTTTTTTTCCATTTAATTTACTTCTTATTTATGTAAAGTTATATGTAATACAAAGCTTCAAAACTTGGTATGATGTAGCCTTCAGATGAGCCACAAATGGATACAGTGTGCCATGAAATATCAATGTTTATAAATGTTTATAGTAATAAAAATACTTAAAATCATTCTAAAAAGCACTCAAGATCATGGTTTGACTTCTGGCCAGGTCAATCCCCAGTAGGAGGCAACAACCAAACAGTCATTCTCTTTCATCATTGATGTTTCTATCTCTCCCTCCCTCTCTCTTCCTGTCTCTGAAATCAATAAAAACATATTTTAAAAAAATGAGTCCATAGATATTAACATTTAAGTAAAAGTAAAATACTCCTCATTAAACATACAAACTAGCAAATTTCGTCTATGTATGTTTAAATAAATGGATTCCAAGAATGAAAGTTGTTATTAATATTTTTTCCAGGCTGATGTATAAACTGAGACTGTTCTGGGCAAATCAAGGATAAAGCCACCCTGCCCCACTCACAATAATAGCAGCTAATGTACATTATGCCACACAAGACGGCTGTGTAGCCTCATGTCAAAGTGCTCCGGTCACAGACCGCATTGTACTCTAGCAGGCACTTATCACACAGAGTTCAATACGAACTGTGCCTCAAAGTGTTGTGCCAACGGAAGCATCCTTCCTTCCTTACTTTAAGCCAGGCACATTTCTGAGGAACATACTGTATATTACCATATTTTTCGTATATAAAACACTCCCCCATGTATAAGACACCCCCACTTTTCCAACCCAAAATTAAGAAATGAGTATTTTAAACATGTTGCTGGTTTTCATCTTAAGGCCTTCTTCTTTTTTGGCATCTTAAGGAGCTGTTCTTCCTGTTTTCTCCACTGTCTGATCATACACTCAGTGGGAGGAGGTCCAAATTGTCTCTCTGCCGCTTTATTTCCATAGTCTTTTGCATAGCTGATTACATTCAGTTTGAATTTTGCAGAGTAAGACAGTCGCTTACTGGTGTTTATCTGTTTATTTTTTGACATCTTTATGGGCTCAGAATGCTCCAGTTCCTGTGGCATCTGCTTACTCTCCACCTCCACTTCCAATTACAGCATCAGCTGACCTCAGCGACAATAAGGCTCATGATTGGAGGAAACCTGTTTGACAAGATATGGGCAGGTAGACACCAGTGAGGCTCCCTCCTCAGCTGACTTCTATGTATAAGATGCCCCTGAGTTTTCAGTCTAACAATTTTAGGAAAAAAAATAGCAAATAAAATACAATAAGTACAAAGGTAGGTACTATAATTATCTTATTTTACAGATAATGAATTATATGCTATAGACAGATTTTGGTGGAGCTGGGATATAAACCTAGGTAGTGTGGTACCAGCAGCTTAAATATATTTGCTTCTGTTAATATTTTTTGTCTGCAGTGCATTTTCTTTAGCAATCAGTAGAATAATAACCTGAGGATATAAAACTTAGGAAATGCATAATGCCTCCCAAAATGTATTCATTTCAAATAATTTCCATCACATCTCTAGGAAATATGCATACAAAATATACACACGAGTGAATTGGGAACATTTCGCAAAGTCTAGCTTGAAATAACAGGCTTTGTAACTTGGAACTTAACCTCTTAAATTTTTCTCTTGAAATGCGAAGAAAAATAAATAAATAAATCACATTGTATATATTTTCTTAGCATTGTACTCCTCTGTTTATTATTCATGCTTCATATTTCCAGGTTCAATGAAGATGAAAAAGTGAACTCATGTGGACAGATTCACACCTTCCCTTCTCCTGACAGTCATTTGAGTAGACAATATTAGGGTTTTTGGCAGGTGAAGTGGGCTGTGAAAGAATCCACAACTGAAAGAAGAAATGCAGAGAGGAAGCTTATTTTATTTTCCCCCGAATGGAAAGGGCCCATGCATTGCTAATCAATATAAGGGCAAAGAACAAAATGCTGCCTCCTCTTTTAGAGCTTTAGCTGCTGCTACTATGTGACAAGGAAGGGAGGAGGATTTTGGGACTGAAATTGAGCAGGCATCAGGGGGTTGTCTTTGAAAAGTTTGTTTGCTTTTTTAGTCCAGAGCAGATGTCCTAGGGAGGTGTCCTTATCAGTACCTACACAAGCTGTAAAACACTCTTAGAGTGAAAGTTACAAAGAGTTTGAAAGAGGCCTGTTGGAAAGGCAGGGAAGAATTATCTCTGAGTTGTAAAACCAGCAGGGAGGAGATGTATGCAGGAATGTAGCTTTGATAATAAGTTACCTTGTCTTGCAGTTTGAATAGAGGGGCTGTTTGAATCAGAGGAGCTAACAATCTCAGAGTTTAATCAGGTGCTTCTCCTAAATTGTGGACAGCTACAGCAAAGTAAAAGAAAGGCTTTTTTTTTTCTATCCTTGCAGACAATACTTTGACTTCTCCGCATTATCCAAGTGTGATCCCAATAAAATACTTCCCTGAAAGAAGCATTTTAAATCAATCTTGGTTTAAAACTCAAGCCCATGTAAAATAAGGCTCGCTTATAACTCCTGAGACCCTAAAGTTTAAAACTCATATTTCACATAATTTGTCTAGTGTACTTGTTATCATCAGATGTAAAGATGAAACTTACTTCAAGGTAAGAGTTGAGATGCACAATAGAAAGATAAACTGGAGTGAGAGGAGTTACCTATGCAGAAAATGTTAAGTACATGAAATAAAAGTAAATAATTGGAAAAAAGGAGCCAGTGGTTTAATAAATGATTTAAAAAATGTATGGTGATGTTCCATTTCACCTCTATATACCTCCTAATCATTTCAGATTATAATATAAGCAATTCAAAATTGATGCCAAATTTGTGAACTTTGAGGATATTAACAGTTTGGGGCATTCTTATGACTATGTGCTTACTGCTCAAACCATCATCATAGTATTAAGATTTCAAGCTTATAAGGAAACTAAAATTTTATTTACTTGACATACTTCTTTGAGTAAGGAACTTTCATAATTTAGAGAACATTCTGCAATTACTCAGTCAATAAATACATTGTTGTCACTGCTCATACATTAAGTACATATCTATCTATCTATCTATCTATCTATCTATCTATCTATCTATCTATCTAAAAGCCTGATATGCAAAGTGTCCCCTCGGGAGTTCGACCAACTGGAAGTTTGATCGCTTGCTATGACATGTGCTGATCACCAGGGGGCAGCGTGGAATGAAGGAAGGCCCTGACCAACAGCCAGCAGCTGGCATCCTTTAGGGACCCTATCCATGCTCAAATTTCATGCACTGGGCCTCTAGTATTGTATATAATCAATCAAATAATGGATGTGTTTCTAATTGTCCATTATAACATCACCTAGAGATGGCTAGGTGCATTTTAACTAACTGAGCATATTTAGGATGGTCTGGCTTAGATATAATATAGGTGAAATGCCAGAATATCACTTTGGGACCCTGGGGAAATATCCAGGGTCTTGAGAAGGATTAGAAGTCCCGGATATTAGTGTGTGGGGCCTTGGGAGCATGACAGAGGAATAGGCCACAGTAAATCTAAAAACAAACTAATGAGCAGATTTGCTCCAACAGAGCAGGCCACATTTAGAAAACTGCTTTTTTATTTCTGAGCCAACCAAATCTCCTCTCCTGTACTGAAATGACAAGAGAGTAGTAGGGAGAAAATTACAGTTTTGACTCCTCCAGAGGATTTACCTCTTATTTAATGGTCTTCAAGTAGGGATTTGGCTTCTAATGAGGTCTAAAAATTTACTACCTCCATGAACCAAATCTAATGGCAATATTTCATTATTCCTCTCTTCTCTGTAACTGGATCATAATTAATACTTATCTAATAGATATAATCATAAAATTAAATTATATAATACTACGATAGCCCTGTAATATTTCTCAATATTCACTTTGTTCTATTTATCCAGGATTGAAGGTCTTATAACAATGACCTTCTTTCAAAGAAAATAATTATAATCACAATGTTATTTATAAATAATAACCTGTAAAGTAATTATGAAGTTATGTTTTAAAGAAATAGAAAGTTCAACCAGAAGAACCTACAAACAGGTGAAATAAATGTCTTAGCTCATATTGTAAGATCTTAATAAAACTTTGATCTGAGCCCTAACCAGTTTGGCTCAGCGTCAGCCTGTGGGCTGAAGGGTCCCGGGTTCGTTTCCAGTCAAGGGCATGTACCTTGGTTGTGGGCACATCCCCAGTAGGGTGTGTGCAGGAGGCAGCTAATCAATGTTTCTCTCTCATCAATGTTTCTAACTCTCTATCCCTCTCCCTTCCTCTCTGTAAAAACTCAATAAAATATATTTAAAAAAAACAACAACTTTGATCTGATAATTAAAAATTTTCAAAGGAAATGATTTAAGATGCCACTTAAAGCTTGAGAGTAAAATATTGGTATACACCTTTTTCTATTTGAAGGCAATCCTTTTTAAGTACCTTAAATGTTCATTCCAAATATTGACTTTTCAAGGCCTAAAGGCATAAGTGTTAGAAGTAGTCTTTGCCTCAGATTCTCTCCCAAACAAGGGTCTCAGAGGTAAAAAGCCCTGCAACCTAGCTCTGACAGGTGTGGTTGCCTAGCAACTCCCATCCACCATACTGAAGCTGTCTAAATCCATCACTTCTAAGAGCAACTAGTCTACAGATCAATTACTAAGACCGAAAATGAAGACAGAAATGAAAGCGTTAGTACAGTACCCCATGGAGTAAAAGAGTTTTCAGATATTTATTAAAGTCTTATAAAATGCCTCTCCTTATATATTTTTCTTGCAGAAACACGCATGCGAAAGACCCTGAAAGAAAAAACTTTATCATTACAAAACTCATTGGTATCACTGGGCTAAAAGCAAGAAAATGCATCTTGGAGACTTCTGAAGTATTAAGGAAAATTTTGGGGTTTTGTTAATTTTTTTTAAAATGTAGCTTTTGTTTATTACAGGAGCTTTCAGGATATGATTTCTGTAATCATTAAAGCACCTTATATGTCTAGGAAGAAACTACTTAATTTGTGGGTTATGTAGTTGCTTGATCCCTTTGCTATGGATACTATTATACATAACACCCTAATTAAGACCATTAAATTGTGGTCAAATTGACCTAGGTTTGAATCCAATCTTTCTAGCTCTGTGGCCTTGGGCAAAGAACTAAGGCTTTCTAAGTTTGTTTGTTTTTTTTTCTTTATCTATAAATGAAGAAATGTATGCAAATTTTTAAACCATTGCCTAATAGTTACTAAGTTCCTAAAAGGAATATTCCTAAACAATCTAAATCAAGAAGGGGAAAAATCCAGAGTCCCAGCAAAGAGGGAATTCAAAATAGGAAGATCTGAAGGGAAAATCTAAGGAGATACAGGAAGGAAAAAAGTTCATCAGCTCTGCAGCCCATCCAGATTGGGAACTACCCATCCAGATTGGGTCATTCCAGAAGACTTGGGGGATGGGATCTTCTTGAGAATGAGGTCAGTAGAACAACTCATGTTGTGAAAATAATTCTATGATGGTTTCATGGCTAAGGGTGAGGTTGGGGAGACTAAAATATATATATGGAATTGGATATATATATGGAATTGGAATTGGAAGTTTTGAGTGACAATCTTATTCTGGTCTTCAGTAGACACAAAAGAGTATTTACTGTATGACTCCATTTATGTGAAGTTCAGAACTTCTATGGTGATAAAAGTCATTAGTGATAATATTGCAGGGGGGCAGATATTAAATGGAAAGGGTAGGGTACAGAAGGGAAAGTAACTTTATAGTCAAAGTGAAGGAAATATTCTATCCCTTGAGTTGGTTAAGGGTCATAGAGGGATACACATGTAAACTATATCTAGCTATACATTTATGACTTATGTATTTTATTGAACTTACAATGATGAAGCAAGAAAAAAGTAAAGTACAAAAAAGGATTTTTTTTTTTTTTGCCCATATGAAAATTTCTGAGAAAGCTTTAAATAGACTCAATAAATCAGAGAAGCTTAAGAATTTGTTAAGTAAGCATAAGAGAGGCAAGTGTAAAGAAAGTCATACTATCCTAAAAAAATTTCTCCTTCGTGTCTCCTTCACAGAGTCTTCATTCCCCTCAGATGATATATTTATGTATAAGGTCTCTTTTAAGATAACAGCAGAATATCATTTAATGCAACTTGTTTAAAGCAAGTGCCATTTGAACATACATTTATGTTTTAAGTTACTGTATTTATAATTTAGACATATATGTGCCTTTGAAAGTCATTTCCTACTTTTCTGAGTTTTTAATAACCTAAACATTTTCTGTAGTAATAGTATTAAAATTAAATGATTTGCAGTGTATATACTGGCATTTTATTCCTTCTCCATTACATGGATGTGAAAAATGAATCTCAGAGGCTAATGGCATTTGTAGTTAAGTGATAAGCTATAAATAAAACGGCAGATACTAAACTTTTAAAAAGAGGTTAATTGAGGTATAATTGATATATAAAGAAGTGGACATATTTAAAGTGTGCAATGATGAGTTTGAGCATATGCAAATACCCATGATACCATCACTTACAATCAATGGAGCCTAAACCCTTGGTGCAAGGCCTGATCTAGGCAAGTCAGGATTAAGATATAGGTTAGAATTTGTATGTCAAATTATACTTAAGTATGGCAAATAATGATATTTATTTTTTATATTTAAGTGGTATGGTCAATCAGTTGGATAAAGCATCTTCCCAATACAGGAAGGTTGTGGATTCGATCCCTGGTCAGAGCACATACAAGAATCAACCAATGGTTACATAAATAAGTGGAACATAAAATCAATGTCTCTCTCCTTCTCTCTCTCCTTCTCTCTCTCTCTCTCAAATCAATAATTAAAAAAGAAAAAAAAGATTTTATTAAGTACATTTAATGAAATGTGATAAATCTAGTTAAAAACAATGTTTATTAAATGAGTTGTTTGGTGATACATTTACAAAAAGAATCCATTTTAACTAAAAAATATATGCAAAGGTAAATCTACAAAACTAAAAACTTAAGAACTTACCAGATGATGAAATCAATTTTAATTTAGACAATGTCTGGATACAGAAGGACAATTTTAGTTCCTCATGATTACAGAGCATGAAACAATTTTCAGCAAGTAGTATATCATGCCATCCTTGATCACAAGGGTTGAAAGCAAAATTTTATGTACTTTGAAAGAAATCAATATGAAACTGCATTTAAAAAACATTTCTTTAAGAAATCATATCAGGAGCTGGCATTTGTGGAAATGTGAAAACCTTGTACTAGTCTTCACCCTCTCCTAGAAGGAATTTTTTTCTTTCTGCAGGATCAGTAAGCATCATTTCTTACAAGATTTATAAGGTGAAAAGGGTAAAAATCCAAATCTTTATAGGGTCAATAAGTATTTGAGGGCTTTTCAAAAGAATGTGTTCTCATTTATATCACACTAGGGGCCTGGTGCACAAAAATTTGTGCACTTGGGGGGCTCCCTCAGGCCATCCTGTGCTCTCTTGCAATCTGGGACACCTTGGGGGATGTCCACCTGATGGCATGCCTAGTCAGCCTGGGTGAGGGGCTGATGGCTGTTTGCAGGCTGGCCAAGCCCCCCAGTAGGAATCCTCACCCCATGGGGGTGTGACCAGCCTGGGTGAGGGGCTGAGGGCCATTCGTAGGCTGCCCACAGCTCCCACTGACCCAATGTCCAAGGGAGGCTGGTTGGAATCAGGTTTCTGGGGTTTATTTATCTTCTATAATTGAAACTTTGTTGCCGTGAGTGAAGGCCTAGGCAGGCAACAAAGCTTCCTGTTTGCTTCAGCTCTGTGGCTTCTATAATTGAAACATTGTTGTCTTGAGCAGAGGCCCAGCTGGCCTAACGGAATCCTCCTGTTTGCTCTAACTCTGTGACTTTCATCTTGGCTGGGTTAATTTGCATATAGCTGCTCTGATTGTCTGGTGGGCGTGGCTTGACTGATGGGTGTGGCTTAGGTGTCTAGGAATGATGGTTAATTTGCATAGTACTCTTTTATTAGATTATATAATCACATAATCAAGACTAGCACCTTGTTTATTTTGGATGCAACAACTTGGGTAATGTAACATTCAAGGATTCAGGATAATAAGCTTTAAATAGATCATACAGAAGGAAGTTTTAATGTCATCCAATTAAAAATGTGAAACAAGAATACACATGTACTCTATCATTCCATAGATCTTATTTATTCTCAAGAAGTTGTTTTCTATCTTAATTTATTCTCTTTACCTTGTACAGATTCTCTAGCAGCACATGCCATGCTACTAGATAATAGTTTCAATTCTCTTTGCTTTTCAGTTTCTAGACGTTTAATAGATATAAATATTTCTCTTGTCAATTCTCTTAAGAACCCTATAATCCTCTAAGGATCAATACCCTCGAGTACAAAACACATGATAATCCCCCAATATGAGCATTGTGACCCACTTAGTATTGACAACTATCGCAACCATGGACAAGGTCTATAGCACTGTTTCTCAAACTTCAGGATGCATCCGAATCCCTGAGGAGCTTGAATATGACGTTCTTCCAAGCCCTGCCTATGCTTCCCGCTTTCTTGAACCATTCCTGGCACCACTTGGATTAGTGAGAATCCTCTGGCAAGCCAACTCCAAAATGAAATTAGAGGTAAAGAGAGGAATTAGATGAAATGCCTGGTAAAAATAAAGGGAAGTGTGAATAAAGGCAGGGAAAGAATTCAGAACAAGTGCGATGCCAGTGAAGGAGATGGGAAAGGAAAGAATCTAAACTAATAAAAGCGAAATAGTAAAATTAACCGTTTCTCCGAGACAGGGTAAGCCATGCCCACCAGCCAATCAGAGTGGCTGTATGCAAATTAGCCCAGCCAACATGGAGGCCGCCACTCACGGACCTGAGTAAACAGCAGTTTCCATTGTGGCAGGAGCGAAAGTGAACCTGCGCCCGCTCCACTTAAACTGGCTCTAGCGAAACACAGATTTGAAACAATATAACAATCATAGAATCATCGGGAGCTGAAGGAAAGAGCAGCCGGGGCCTCACCACTAAGTAACATTGTGTCATTATAGACGCTGCGAGGTGAAGCAGAGAGGAGGGTTCGTTAGCCAGCTTAAAGGAACAGCATCAATTATAGGAGATAAACCGCACAAACCTGCATCCAGCCAGCCTTGCTGGGACGTTGGGTCAATGGGAGCTGTGGGCAGCCTTAAAGCCCCTCACCCAGCCTGGTCAGGCACGCCAGCAGGTGGACATCCCCTGAGGGGTCCCAGACTGCGAGAGGGCACAGGCCGGGCTGAGGGACCTCCCGAGTGCACAGAGCGGCTGCAGGGCAGGACAGCGCAGGACCCAGGACCCGTGAGTGGGAAAGAGGTGACAGGGTTGGAGGGCACCGTGAAGCGGGTAAGAGGCGGCAGGGGGTCAGTGGCCTGCTTGGTGGGCTTCCCAGGCCCTTTGCGGGGCACCGGGGAGCGGGAAAGAGGTAGCAGGGGTTCGGTGGCCTGCTTGGTGGGCTTCCCAGGCCCTTTGCGGGGCACTGGGGAGTGGGAAAGAGGCAGCAGGGGGTCGGCGGCCTATTTGGTGGGCTTCCCAGGCCCTTTGCGGGGCATCAGGGAGCGGGAAAGAAGTGGCAGGGGGTCGGCAGCCTGCTTGGCAGCTGTCCAGGCCCTTAGAGGGGCATCGGGGAGCGGGAAAGA
>PVJC01030741.1:0-20974 GCA_004026665.1 Murina feae
TAGAAAAGCCAGACAATAGGTTTATCTAATCTAGTAAGAGTAATATGCAAATTGGTATCACTCTGCTACACCTAAGCCACGCCTACCAGCCAATCAGAGTGACTATATGCAAATTAACCCCGCCAATATGGCGGCCGGCAGCCATGGAGCTGGAACAAGCAGGAGGCTTGCCCTGGTGATGGAGGAAGCTATGGTTCCCACCTGCCTTGGCCAGCTGTGGCCTCTGCTCAAGGCAACAAAGTTTCAATTACAGAAGATAAGTAAACCCCAGATACCTGCTTCTAGCCGGCTTGGGCTCAAGGAAGCACTGGGAGCCTGGGTTGTCAGGGGCAACCCAACCTAGGCTTTGGTTAAAGCAACAAAGTTTCAATTATAGAAGATAAATAAATCCCAGCTACCTGCTTCCAGCCAGCCTGAAAACAGCCCTCAGCCCCTCATCCAGGCTGGCCAGGCACCCCAGCAGGGACCCCCTCCCAGAAGAGAATATGGCCATCCTGCAAACGGCTCTCAGCCCCTCACCCAGGCTGGTCAGGAACCCCAGCGGGACCCCCACCCTGATCTGGGACACCCTTCAGGGCAAACCAGCTATCCCTCACCAATGCACCAGGCCTCTATCCTATATAATAAAAGGGTAATATGCAAATTGACCCTAACAGCAGAACAACTGGGAATGACTGATCACTATGACACACACTGACCACCAGGGGGCAGATTCTCAATGCAGGAGCTGCCCCTGGTGGTCAGTGCACTCCCACAGGGGGAGCTCTGCTCAGCCACAAGCCAGGCTGACAGCTGCCAACACAGTGGTGTGGGGGAGCCTCTCCCACCTCCTCAGCAGCACTAAGGATGTCTGACTGCAGCTTAGACATGCTCCCCACTGGCAAGTGGACATCCCCCAAGAGCTCCCAAGCTGCCAGAGGGATGTCTGACTGCCAGCTTAGGCCCAATCCCCTTGGGGAGTGGGCCTAAGCCAGCAGGTGGACATCCCCCAAAAGTTCCCAGACTTTGAAAGGGCACAGGCTGGGCTGAGGGAGCCCCTCCCCCAAGTGCACAAACTTTGTAGCCTTGAGCGGAGCCCAGGGCTGCCAGGGCAGACGGGGAGCTTGGTTTCCTCCATCACCTGGGGCAACCCAAGAAGCCTCCTGCTTGAGACAGCTCCGTGGCTGCGCCATATTAGTTGGATTAATTTGTATACTCGCTCCTGATTAGCTGGTGGTCTCTAGTATATTTTTAAAAAATGCTGAGAGAATGTCTTGGCTGTCTTCAAATGATGGCCTTAGGTGTACCCTCATTGCATACAAAGTTGGTTATTTGATATGAAGTTCTAATTCTCTTCCTCATCTCTCTCTTACCTTTCCTTCCATCCCACCTATCCCCAGGTTTTACTTGAATCCTTAGAGGCCATTGAGAAGGGGCTCAATATGGCAGGAGTCATCTAAAAAAGTGTGAATTAGAGGCATTTTTGGTTCTTGGGCTAGTCCATGTCCGGCTTGCAGAGTTCTTATAAGGCAAGTGATTTTGCCTCTGCATCTTGGCTATTAATCATGGTTTGTGAATGGCATTGAAACATACAGAATCAACTCGGATGGTCCTTGAAGGAATACTTCTCCTGGCTTCAGAAAGCCTAGAGGGGATGCAGGAAATCCTCGCTCACTCTGTGGGAGAGTAATGTATGGCCTGCAGCAAGATGGCAGGCGACTCAGGATGGACAGCAGAGCTTCAGGAGGTGCACACAGTGAAATTAAAAGCCAGGGTCAAGATCAGGGGTCTTTATTTCATTTATTAAATGAAATAAAAAAGAAGTTTCCAGAACAGGCCAAAGACAAACCTCAGGAATGAAAGTGGAATTAAAACTGGAGGATGAGGAAGAGAGGAAGGCACCCAATCACGCTTTAAAAACAGGCAAGAGGAGCAGAATAAACTGTCATTAACAGGAAAATGTTCCAGAGGCTGAGAGCCAACTGCTCAACTCACATGCCTATTTTTGCAACCTTTCCAAAAGGCAAGGGCTGGTGAAATAAAAAGGCAGGGCGAGGAAAAGCAGACCTACGGAGGGGGATGAATGCTAGTGTTAGAGATAGCCCTTGACTGTATTTTACTTGAAAGCCCCATGGAAATAAAGGAAGACCTCCCAAATGAGAGCAAGCAAAGGCTTCTTCTCAGAGTTAGCTGGAGGAAGGGAGTCAGCTATCATCACTTGCATTTAGCAGAGACCCCGGTAGAGCAGAGGGAAAGGTTTACAGTGGGAAAAGGGGAGGGCTCAGGTGGCCCTGCTGGAGGCTATTGTCCCCAGGAAGCTGTAGGCAGGCTAACTAGAAGTGGGGCTTCCTATATGGTTAGTTCTGGGTTCATATTTGGCTTCTCTGGTTGGACCTCAGATAGAAGCAGGGGCAAGAGTTAGGGAAACTGCCAGTTATTAATCAAGCCCTGTTGATGTGGGCCAACCGCTATAGGGTTTATTGTTTGGCTTCCTGGACTCTCTCTACATATACTGAATGATCTGGCTTCCTACAAGTCTGACTCCCCACAGCCTGGCTTCCTGTGTTGGTTTCTTGGGTAGGTTGCTACAGGTTGTAAGCCAGAATTGTATTGTTATCTATAGGCTGGACATCATTTGTTTGTATATTCACGTTCTTAGTGCTTTCTTTTACCAGATATGATACATACTAATTTTTCAAGTTATTACCTGTCTTGCAAGAGAAGGGAAACTTGGTGAGATCAGGATTCTGTCTTCTTACTGTTGCAATTCCAGCTCCTCAAACTGAACCAGGCACATGATGGGTGCTCAATATATATGTATGGAATGAGGGAAGGATTATGCCTGATCTTTCCTCCATGTAAATTCTAAAAATAAAACTTTTTGAGTAAAGCTCTTGCTTTCTTTCTTTTTCTTTCTTTATGAGCTGATTACCTTTTGGCATTTTGTACCAGGCCAGCCACCTGGGGAAACTTGGAGAAAAGGCCCATTTGGAGAACCCAAGGTTTGGGATTCAGGAGAACAAACCCAGATGTCTATAGGAACGAGGCAGGTAAAAGAATGAGCCAGCCTGGTGGAGTGGGGAAGACAGAGAACAAAGCAAGTCTTTGTCCTGTGGAAAGATGACTGCCTCCACTTGGCACTTACTAATTTTTAATGTGTGAGAATTCAGGCCTTCTGCTTACAGAAGTGTGAAGTTTTAAAAGAAGCTGGCACCCTGGAGTTTTATGTAAATACTGAAATGTTAGCCACTAATAAAATACAACGTGTTGGGGCAGGGGAGGAAGGCGGGAGAAACACAATGTGTTTGTAGACCTCTTTCATTTGTCCGAAGGCCTCTAGTCTAGGTTGTCTTCTCAGATCTTCTCTGGAAGTCTCCCTTTCTTTGCTTTTTCTAACCACCCCTATGGTCAAGGCTGGACTTCTAGGGAGAAGAAAGCTGATGTGGCCCCCAATCTCTAGCCATTAGCGCCTCTAAATGGAGTCTCACATACCAGTCACTGTCCAAATGATTTTCTTCATTAGTGATCATCATGATTGCAGGAGGCCATTTGGCAGCAAGCTGATTGTAAGTGCAGCCTTCGCAGCCATCTCCCTGATTGGAACTGAGATTTTGAACCCAAATGAATTAATAATGAGGTGATGGGGAAAGGGGTGACTTTGATGGTGCTCTTGTTTATGTTAAGAGAAGTTTTAGGTGCTTTCCCTAACAACAACAAATTATTTCTCAAAACTGGAAATCACTAATTGGTACTGGAGTAATTAAGTTTATTTTCCCAGGACATGACCTGTTAGGAAAATCCTTTTTCCTAAGCAGCATTATTATCATTTGCACAAGATTAAAAGGTGAGGATTAGTTATTAATAACAGGAAAGGAGCAGAGAGAAGCCCAAATAATATAGGCATGCAGCTTTGCCAGGAAGCTGTAGTTTAACTTTCCCCAGAGAACTACTGGTCTGTTCTCTGCAGACTGCTGGGGACCAGGGTTAAAGGGAGAAGAATAGATACATGCCCAGTATAGTCTGGGTGACGTAGGGAAGATAGTTGTCTGTTAGTCACACCTGGGAACAGGTCATTGGCCAGAATAAGCATGGCCACTCTTCGAGATATTTTTAGAATTGATTTTTAGAGAGAGAGGAAGGGAGAGGGAGAGAGAGAAACACTGATCTGCTGCCTTCTGCACACTCCCTACTGGGGATCAAGCCTGCCACCATGCATATGCCAGGAATCGAACCAGAGACTTCTTGGTGTATGGGTTGAAGATTGACGTTCAACCTTTGAGCCACACTGATCGGGCAAAATTTGAGATATTTAATCCCCTAAATCAAGGAACTCATTCTCCTGCACTCTTGGCTCTTGGTCTCTCTTGGTTCCTCTTGGCTGACTCCTGGCCTGTGGGACTCTCATACTCCTGCTATCTTGCATTCCCCACATGGCCTACATAATGGACTATTGGACTGCAACTAGCCTAATGCTAAACTGAACCCAATTCCAACATGGAATGGAAGCTCTGGACATGGGCTTTGCTTCTAGCTCTGCTGAGTCCCTAGCTGCACTTCTTCCAGGACTGGATTACGGAAAATAGGACTTTGGAAACCAAGGGATGTAATTCCACACAAATAAAAACCACTCATCTTCCCATGGGGGTCTCAGAGAATTCCTTTTCCTGAGATATGGTAAAGGACCCACCCCCAGCACTCAATGGGGGAAGGGATCCCCCACTTCCACCAATTACACTATTATCCTGATTAAGGCTAAGCACATACACGCAAAACTATACAGTTTTTTATCTTCCAGAAATGGTAGGTAAACCTTAGTTGAATAAAGTTAGTGTTTTGCAAAATTTTGTTGTAGTACCAAACCACATCTTACTGGAAATTGCTTAAAATTTTATTTCCCCAAACCCTGATTGAGCCAGGAGGAATTACATGGGCAGTGGTGGGAAGAGGAGAAGTATAAATATGCAATGCAATTAGCATCTGCTCTTTTTTCTGTGTGATGCAATCTGGGAGCTCATGGGCTTGCAAGACGCCTTGAAACAATAGGAACCATTGGTACCCAAGCTGCCAGGAGAGCCCATAATTATGATATTAATCTCACCAGCTCCTTGCATGCAGGTAGTAGGATGGAATATGAGTAAATACAAACCTGCAATTTTCTCCATCGATAATTCTTTATATCAATAGCATATTTTTTTCCGTTCATTCTCTTTCTCTTTTTTTTTTTTATCCCCACCTCCCCTCCCACAAAAGATAGAAACTTATTTACTTGAACATTTTAAGTACTATTCAAGGACTTCACCACCATGGGAATAAATTTGATTTGCAATCAGTTAAATGAAAGATTTTTTTTTGATGTTATGACAAGTTGAAGAAAACTACTCCATAATGCCCTCTTTCTATCATATGCAGATTTCCTTGACTTTGCTTGCTATTATTTTGTAAATTCATGCCAGAAGATAACTTACTTTTGTCATTTATTCCTTATTTTGTTAGGATTGGACTCAGGCTGGCTGAGTTCCTGGGCTTGTGACTTGTGAAATCTCGTTGCTAGAGTTGCATTTAAAGATAGCATTATCCAATGTAAAGATGCACAAGATTCTGGCTAATAATTTACATAGTTAATATTTCTTTAGAATGACAGTAAAAAGCAAATAAAGATACTGTGACAAGCAGAGACCACAAAACAAAGGAAAATGCTGTATATTTTAGTACCTTTAACAGCACTTTTTTTTTTGTTCTTTGAACAAAGGGCCCAGAATTTGCATTTTGCATAAATTATGTAGCTGGTTCTGTATCCAGGCACAGAAAAATGAAATTCAGAGACTCGTTTACTTACTTGAGTAGTCATTTGCTGAACATCTACTCAACACACCAGTTTAGGAGATGCAAAATAGAAGGGAGCTTGTCTCTACTTCCTGCACTTGAGCACTTGGTTTCGGAAGATGTACCTGCAGGCAAGTCTTGTAGATCTGGGTCTGTGGAACCTCAATGCCCAAATCTGGGAGGGGAGTGAAGTTTTAGTTGTGCCTGGTGATGGGAGGGCCAGTGATACTGTTGCAATGAGCCCAGTTATTTATAACAGGAGAGGAACAAAGGGAAGGTCAAATATTATACTCATGTGACTTGTGCAGCTTAACACTCCCCGGGTCTATTCCCAGCAGATCACTGGGGGAAGGAACTGGACAAGGAAGAACAGACACATGCCCAGTAAAGTCTGGGTGACATAGGGAAGGTACTTGTCAGTGACACCTGGGAACTAGCCATTGGCCAGAGTAGGCGTGGCCACTGTAAGTGCATGAAGATTTGAGATACTTTTCGCTCTTGCTCTCTTGTGTTTTCGGGATCTTTGGGATTCTTGTTGCAGGTGGTGCACTCTCTTGACTCCCCTGCATTTGCCCACATGACTCACAGCCATGTGGACCCACACAATGGGCTACTGGATTGCAACTAGCCTAATGCTCTACTGAACCCAGTTCCACCAGGGGATGGAAACTCTGGCTGCTGGCATTGATTCTAGCTCTCCCACTCGCTACACATCTCCCAGGACTGGGTTAAGTTAAATGGGACCTTAGAAATCCAAGAGTGTAATCCCATGCAAATAAAATCTTTTTACTGCATCTCATCCTCATCCTCCTTGGAGGCGTCCAGAAATGCTTATTCCAGCAATACCATAAGAACCCCACTCCCACTAGCAGCAGAGAAAGACTATCCACGCATTTCTCCGGTAACAGGAAATAATTTATAGAAGAGGTGTTATTGTATCTGAATGTTCAAATTTGGAAATGTTCTCCTTGTTAAGATGAAACCATATAATTAGAAGTAGAACTGCAGAAATTAGAGGCTTTTATTTCTTTTTTTCTTCTCTCCAACTTTTAGATTATGAGGGATGTTGAACAGCATCTTTATTCAGATCTGAGATAATGACTATGTTCTGCTAGAAAGTGTCAAAAGTAGGACCTCAACCAGGTCATCAGAATTCAAATTCTGTTCCACAATATTACAATTTTCTACGCCTCCACAATCCCTCAACCCTGAATTTGACAACTGTTCTTACTTTCCTGTTATTGATATTTAAAAAAAAATAGAAAGTGATTTTATTTTATTTTTGCTTCATAGGAAAACTTATGTAAAGTTCATTTTAGAGAGAAAATTTTTCTAGTGCACTTTTTATAAATTGTTTTATAAAAACTAACTTCTCATTGTGTTTTTAATTTGCATTTCCGTTATAGCTACCGAAGTTAAACATCTTTTCATATATTTGTTGGCCATTTGTATGTCTTCTTGGGAAAAGTGTCCCTTCAGGTTCTCTGCCCATGTTTAAAAATAGGATTGTTTGTTTTTTATTGTTGAGTTATATGGATTCATGTGTGTTTTCCCCCCTAAGGATTTTAATGGATTCTTTATATATTTTAGATATTAGATCCTTAGCAGAGGTATTATTTGGAAATATCTTCTCCAATATGGTTGGTAAGCTTTTTGTTTTGTTGATGATTTCTTTTGCTGTGAAGAAACCTTTTAGTTTGATGTAATCTTCCTCCTCCTCCTCTTCTTCTTCTTCTTCTTCTTCTTCTTCTTCTTCTTCTTCTTCTTCTTCTTCTTCTTCTCCTGTGCTTTTACTTCTCTTGTCTTTGAAATTAAATTTATAAAAATCTTCTCTGAGACCAAGGTTCATAAATTTAGTACCTATGATTTCTTCTATGTATTTTATAGTTTCAGGTCTTATATATTTAGGTCTTTGACACATTTTGAGTGAATTTTTACATATGGTGTCAAATAGCAGTCTAGTTTCATTCTTTTGCATGTGGCTTTCCAAGTTCCCCGATACCTCTGATTAAAGAAGCTTCCTTTTTCTCCATTTTATGTTGTTTGCTCCTTTGTGAAAAATTAGTTGCCCATATACACATGGGTTTATTTTTGGCCTCTCAATTCTGGTCCACTGATCTGTGTGTCATTTTTCTTTTCTTTTTCCAATACCATACTGTTTCAATTATTATAGCTTTGTCATATTATTTGAAGCTAGGGAGTGTACTACCTCCAACTGTGTTATTTTTTTCTTCAGTATTGCTTTGGATAGTCAGGGTCTTTTTGTGGTTTCATGCAAATTTGATGATTTTTTTGTTCTATTTCTTTGAAAAATGCCATTGGGAAAATGTAGTACATATATACAATGAAATACTACTCAGTCATAAGAGAGGATGAAATACTGCCATATGCGACAACATGGATAGATCTTGAGAGTGTTATGCTAAGTGCAGTAAGTCAGAGGGAACCATAGGATTTCACTCATATGTAAGATATAAAACAGAAAGCAGTGAATGAAAAAACAAAACAAAAAAACTTATAGACACAGACAACAGAAGGGTGGTTACCGGAGGATAATGGGGAAGGAGGAGGATGAAAAGGGTAAAGAGAGTCAAGTCTTAGGTGATAGAGGGAGACTAGACTTTGATGGTGAGCACAGAAAACAGTACACAGGTTAAGTATTATACAGCTGTACACTTAACACTTATATAATGTTAACTAATGTTCCCTCAATAAATGGAATAAATTAAAAAACAAACAAACAAGACCCAACTTCTCCCTAACCACCGTGTTCCTGAGTGAGGAATGCCTGTGTTTTGGGACCACCTTGAGGAGTAGAAGGGGCACCAGTTTTCAGTCAGGCCTGGTGAAATATGAATCTTCCATTGAAGAGCCATATGCTTTTGAAATTGTAATATGCCTCCTTAAGCCTCAATTTCCTTATCTATAAAATGGGGATAGTAATGGTTGTGTCAAAGTGATATTCGGGGGCTTAGTGAAATGAGGTTGTAGAGTACCCAACAGATGTCTGATATTTGAGAAATCTGTGTGACTTCTAACTTTCTATTAATATATTGATAATATGACTTTAATTTCAGTATTTTTTTCTCCGGGCTCACTTTCTATCCCAATGGTGAAATCTCAGGATACTAAGAATTTGGGGAGAGGTATCAGAGTACCAGAGTTGAATGTGTTTAAAAACGATAGGCACGTTGGAGCTCGCTTCCATTTAAAGGAGGCTTTGCTCTGGGCCAGGCACTGTTCTGAGCACTTGACATGTGTTAGTTTAGTTAAATCTCACAAGGAGTCTTTGAGGGAAGTCTGTTATGATTTTCATTTCACAGATAAGGAAAGAGAAGCAAGGAGTTAACTTATCCACAGTCACCTTAGCTGGCCGCACACACACATTTTAACCATTGTGCAAACTGCCTTAATTATGACACATTTTGAATCCCCACTTTTATAGATGACAGAGATCCATAAAGAATGATTGATTTTCCCAAGGTCATTGAGCAGCTTAAAAGTGGGGTCAGGACTGGATCCTGACTCCCCAGTGCAAGTTTCTCTGCACTCCTCAAAGAATTCCTGGCAAAACAGGCTCACCAGAAGCTCAAAGTGGGAACCAGCTGAGCTAGATAATAACATTTCTATTCCTGTGTCTTTCATTAAAGATGCATGATTTTTGTAATTCCTTTAACAGTAATTGCTATGTTTTGTCTTTCAGGAACCTGGGTAGGAGGAGATAAGGCAATATATCTGCCTGTTGAGCCTACAGTTAAAAATAATTATAGGGAACGTGGTGATGCTTCAGGAACTGTCAGGTGATGCGACAATTTCAAAGCACACTTTACATTATTTAGTTCTCATCTGGAGGAAACACCTACAGGTGAAATAGAGAAAAGAGTGGGGGGAAAAAGACAAAAGTTCTGCATTTGTTTCTTTTATGGAAAATATCCACAGGAAGGTAAGATGCAGGGGAAATTTGGATGAATAGGTTAATGAAATTTATTTGTGGAGTATGCTTTCATTGGTCGCCTGGGAAAGGCACCAGGGCAGATCAGACCTGCGTTCAGCAAACTTGGTTACTTGGGTTCTGGCTAGGAAAGAATTTACAGCCATTACTCATACTGTAAGAGAACATTTATTTAGAAAAATCACAGAAGTAGAAGTAATTCCTAGAATAAATGGGCTTAGGAAACAAGTTATAGAAGCAAAGGAAGGGCCCTTGGACCTTAGTAGTGAGGAAGGGAAAGGTGAGGTGCCTGGGGGTTGGAGGGGAGAGGGGAAAGGCGCCAGTGTGCTCCTGGGAGGGAGAGTGTGCTGGGTCCTCAGCTCTAAGGGTTTTAAGGGTGGGGCTTTAGGGCAGGTCCCAGGGGATGATCTCATTAGAATATTCAACAGCTTTCTAGGTGTGTTCTTTCAGGCTCAGGGTCTCTGATGATTGGTCCCTACCAGGGCAGGGGATCATGATTCAATGCAGCTGGTCCTGAGGCAGTGGTAGCATCTTTTGTCTGGATTTGCTGCTTTTCTGGGCCTAGAGCTGAAATACAACTGAGGCCTACATGTTATCTCCAGAGAGGAAAGGTCAAGGGGGTCCAAACTGCATGACCATCAATATGCGAGGTGAGGAAATGTCACCCTGGGGATGAGGTCCTACCCGATGGTAGGCTCCCAGGGCTTTCTGCCCTGGTGACCTGTGCCTGCCCATCATCCTTGCTCTGCTCATGTCTGTGTAACTGCCTCCCACACTTTTGCTTTCCAATGGTTAGGATGTGGGTGTTGGGCCAGCCAAGGTGACCTTGGAAAGTGACCTGTCTCCTTACTTCCCTTTCTGTAGCTGTGAAACCAGTTTAGTAACATATACCGCGGCTGAGATGAAGAGAAAGCAAAGATGCCAGCCCTCAGGTTCCACACTGTGGCTGTGGCTGAGCAAAACCTGGTGTGAACTTTGTGGCCAGCATTCTTGTTCTTCAAAATGGAAGGAAAATAGCAATGAGGCTTAACGGAGGCAGAGTCTATGTGAATGAAGTGAAAAAACAGTTTCTCCCAAAGAGTGTGATTTAGGCAATGTTACCTCGTCACAGAACAGTCCCTGTATTAGCAGCCAGAGTTCCACAGAGAAACAGAACCAATAGGAGACTCCATCTCCATCTCTACCTCTACCTCTACTTCTACCTCTACCTCTACCTCTCTCTCTCTCTCTCTCTCTCTCTCTCTCTCTCTCTCTCTCTATATATATATATATATATATATATATATATATATATATATATCTTTCAGATGGCTGTCCTCTCCCTGTATCTCTCTATATCTCTATGTACCTCTATCTCTATCTATCATCTGCATCTCTATCTGCATCTTGAAATGTATTATAAGGAACTGGCTCATGTGATTATGAGGCTGCCAAGACCTGAGATTTGCAATCAGCAAGCTGGAGACCCAGGAGAACTGATAGTTTAAGGTCCAGTCAGAGTCTGAAGGCAGGAGAGAGGGAGAAGGAGAGGGAGAGGGAGAGGGGGAGGGGGAGGAGGAGGGAGAGAGAGAGGGAGAGGGAGAGGGAGAGGGAGAGGGAGAGACCCTTATTCATCTTACTCAGCATTTTTGCTCCATTCAGGCCTCCAAAGGATTGGATAGGGCTTATCCACCTGGGGAGGATTATTACTAATTTAAATGCTAATCTCACCTGGGAACACCCAGAATAACCTTTAACCAGATAGTTGGGCACCTTGTGGCTAGTCATGTTGACACATAAAATTAACCATCACAGTCCCTTCTTTTTCAAATGCAATCTTCTGCAATACTGTAATTCACTACTCGGATCAGAATCTGGATTCTGTGCTGAGAATCTAAATTATCAAGAGTTCAAGTTTATAATTCACTTATAATAAACAGTCAATGAGGGAAATGAGACTGCTTCAGTGAACACAAGAATATGCAATGAGGGGTGATGGATGGTAGTTGCAATCTTACAACTTCTGCATTGTGATTTGATTGCACAATACTGAGAATAATACTGAGATGAATTCACAGATAAGTAGCTGTAAAATGTAACTTTTTTTTTGTAGCTTACCTTGATATAACAGAATACATTTCCATTAAACTCATTTGGAAGCTGGAAGGAAGAGCAGTAGGAAATGTTTGTTTCAACGTTAATTCAGCGATGGTATCAGCTCATGTTTGACTTACAAGGTGGAGAAAAGCACTAAGGACAGAACGAGCTGTAGAGACTCCACGTCAGTGTCGTCAAGGTGCTGCTCTTATGGTGGCATCTGCATCAGGAGAGATGAGCCTGGCCGGCCTGGCATTGCAATGGTGAGCATGTGGACCGAGTTGTCCTATTCCCCTCTGATGTGATTTTGTATTCACAGGTGTGAGTTTTTAAAGTGCATGTGAGACGACACGCTTTCTGATTAATAACACATGGATGACTCCTATTATTAGCAAATTGTTAAGTACTACGCTTACACATGGCGCATACCTTTTTGAGTGGTGGTGTCTCTCTGTCTCTCTCTTTATACACACATGCACACGCACATGCACACATTTTTTTTCTGGAAGTGCTATAACAATGGGGTGGCTTAAACAACAGAAGTTTATTGTCTCACAGTTCTGGGGTCCAAGAGTCGGATACCAAGGTGTGGGCAGGGTTGCTTCCTTCTAGCATGGGACAGAGAGTCTGTTCCATGCCTGTCTCCTTGGCTTGGAGATGGCTGTCCTCTCCCTGTGTCTTCACATCCTCCTCCCTGTGTCGTCTTCTTGTAAGGACACCAGTCATATTGGACTGGGGCCCACCCTCATTGCTCCATTTTAACACTTTGTAATCGGGCATTTTCCCGCCAAATCGCATGCTTCACTGTGTGGTAGTGTTCGAAACACTTTCCTTTGTGCAGGGGTACATTACAAAACTTGCACATGTACCGCGTTTCACTGTGTAGTTTATGAGCGGCACACACACGACAATGACATAAAACATTTTTATTTTTGCCAGTTCCAACTAGAGGTTCCAATGTATGTTTCCTCATGTCCATTGACAGTCTCCCTGGTGGATCCAATTTTACTCGTTTCCCACAAAAAATTTAACTTGATTACCTCTGTAAAGACCCTATTTCCAAGTAAGGTCACATTCTGAAGTTTTGGGGGTTAGGGCTGCGACATATGACTTCTGGAGGAACATAATTTAATCCCATGCGTAGTTATATGTATGCATATGTGCACTGTGTCACAAAGAGGATACATATGCACAAACACACACCAACTTATTTAATCCTCAAAACAAGCCCATGAGGTGGCTCCTGTGACTATTACCCTTCTCACTATGAGGACACCGAGCACAAAGCCCAGTGCCCACAGCTACCAGCTCAGGAGAGAGATTTGAACCTGGGCCCTGGCTCCTGAGACTGTGCCCAGGTCCACACCACAGCCAGTTGTAGCACAAAGTAACACACTGATAGACTGCAAAGGGTTGAAGTTAGGAGTTTATTCTTTTGAGTTTTTAAAAACAAATTTACTGAATTGTGAGAAGAAAAGATGCCTGAGAGAAAATTCTGCAGCAGAATTTGTTTGGGAAAACCTCACATACTTGAGATGCTTCTTTGAAGCCCCTGAGGCTTGCCCCAAGCAGTAGCCTGTGGACACCTGGTCTGGGCTTCCGCTTCCCTGGCCTGACTGCCCTCCTGTACTGACCACTCCTGAGTATTCCGAAAAGTAGACAAAGCCAGTGAGTAGCTGCTGGTGACTCAGAGTGTGCAAACCTGTCTGGGACATGATGGCTGGGGTCAGTGCTGAAAGAAGTGTGGCCTTCACCTGGCCCAGGTGTAGGATGATGGACAAAGACTTGTTCTCATGCCTTCCTCTCTCTCCTTCCATCAGTGGGAGACTCTTACCTCAAAGGCCATCAGGATGGCCTGGCCGAAAGACAAGCCACCAGGCATCTGAAACTTTGGGCCATGATTGCTTCCCAGTTGTCCTTCTGACCCAGGGCGATATATGTAACCTCAATGCTTTTTGATTTTCTTTTTGTCTTTGTCTTTTCAGTTTCTTCATGTGCACACTGGTTACATCATCTGTTGACAGGTCTTTGCTAAGGGGCTTGCACATATGTGGTAGGCCTGTGGGACACATAAGTCTAAAACATAGGGGTCTGGTGGCTAAGAGCATGGTCCCAGGAGCCAGCCCCCATGAGTTCAAATCTCAGCACAGAAGCTGATGAGCTGCCACGTTGGCAAGTTACTGAATCTCTTTATGCCTCAGTTTCCTCATCTGTAAAACATGAATCACAGTAGTTATGACCCCACCTGATTGTTACGAGGTCTTAACACATCAATGTTCATAAAGGTTGAGAGCCGAAGCTGGCACACCTGTGTGTTTATTAAGTAATCAACCACCTCTGGCTTTAAGGAGTTTACCTTGTCACAAGGTTGAAAAAAAATCTACATGCTGATGAAATGAGGCATAATAACCAACCATGTCACAGTGTCCTAGGAAGGGTGTGAGGTGTGGTCTGGAAGAGTCAATGGAGGGGGGAACAGATTCAGAGGACAGAGAGGAAAAGGCCAGGACTCACCAGTCACTGAACTAAGGACTCAGCATGCGTTTCCTCTTAATCTTGGAAATAATCCCGGGCTGCAAATACTGCTTCCCCATTGAACAGCTGTGAAAGCTGAGGCTTTCAAAGGTCAAGGCTGGTACTAAAATGTGCAAATGACAAAGCCAGGATTCATCTGGGGACATGAGCCCAGGAGGAGGCCAGCTGGCCTGGCCTGGCCGGGCTCCGATGTTTGAAGGGTCCTGCTGGGTTGCTCCCACGGCTGCCTTTCAGAGGTCCTGGGCCTGCGGAGCCCTCCCAGGTGCCTCGCTGCGCCCCTCCTCTGGATTTTGCTTGTTACTGCAGCCATAGTCCAGTGTCAATATTTTACAGAGTGATTTGCTTCTACTTCGTTCCCGAGGCTTTAAAGGAAGAGCATGTTTAAAAAAAAAATGAATGAGTTTTATCTGTCTGTTGTTAACCACGCTTGACGATGACAGGGTTTCCCTTGGAGAGCCAGAATGATGCTCCACCCTCACGGGTTTGTGAAATCAGTTACTCCATGGTAACTGGAGTTGCTCCCCTCCTTGGCCTTCCCTGAACATAGAAAATAAGGTCAGGGGTTAGTCCTCTCCACTGATGGATGGCACCCTGGGGCACTACAGGCATTTTTCATGCATCCACTTGGTTTTCCCAGACGTCTCTGAGGGGCTATTACATACGTCTAAGGGGCCGAGGGTCAACTTGCATTTATGTGACAGCCTGCTCGTGTTTGTTTATTTCAACTGAAAATTTAACCCAGGGAAATGTTTCAGGATGTTGACCTTTAAAGGCTGTGGATACAATTGTGCTTCTTTTCCTTGCTTAACAACTTAAACAACTGCCACAATTATGACACTGGCTGCTGCTCCCTGGATGTTCGTGGCTCCCAGGCACCCTGTAAGGCCTTCGCTCTAATCTCCCGTAATTCTCCCAGCAGCCCTGTGAGCGAGCTGCTGTGTGTGTCTGCCTTTGGGGTGAGGAGACTGAGGTTTAAGGAAGGGAAAAACCACGCGCAGGGGCACATGGCACGAGGCCTTTCCTCTCTGGAGTCAAACCCCTCAGTGTTCCTGAAATGCAGCCGAGCAGTGAGTGGTCGTACCTCCTCCAACAATCCATACTGCACGGTGTTGTGTGAGTGAGTTTCCCAAAGCAAAGGAGGGAGACCTATCCCAGCTTAGAAACTTCTGGAAGACTACGATGCCTACAAGTAGCATGCCAGGACGCAGTGACAGGCCACACAGGTGCGTGACAGTGGACCCTGGGAGTGACAGGCCACACAGGCGCGTGACAGTGGACCCTGGGCTCCTTGACAATTCACAGCTGAGGGATCACTGGAAACCACTCATTCTTAACACACACCGCCTTGTCGCTCCACAACCTTCCCCCGTGCCATGCCTCCAAGCAGGGAGAGGATCAGCGGGTCCCTATTTGCCTGGATTTCCCCCATTTCAACACTGAATGTCTCCCCACCTAGGAAACCTTCTGTCTTGGGCAAAGCAGGACTATTGCTTATCCCACCTCTGAGGGAGAATTCACAGTCAGAAGCCTGACTGTTACTTTCACTGTGAGACCTGCCTACTGCTCTTTTACGTAGACAACCTGGCAGCGCCAGGCCGCTGGCTGGAGCTGGCTGACGCAGACTTTCCCAGACCAGGCCAGCCAGGCGCCTCTGAGCCTCTTCTCCACGAGGCCTCAACACTGGCCTGCAGAGAACCGAACAAACATCACCAGTTACTAAACAGCTCAAGCACACATCCCTGGGGTTATGCCCGCCCTCTTCAAGTGCCTGCCTGGGAAAACGCCAGGTGGCTAAAAAAGTTTAGTTTGTTTCAGCCAAAACCTGAAGATACGACTCCTGTCTCCCGGTGTCTGTGGGAGGGTAGGAGCTGAACTTCAGTTAGCACCAGTTAGCAATCCCAGGTGGGTCCACACGGACCAACCTCCTTACAGCTTTTTATAATTTTTCACTTCCCTGAGTCTAATGAGTCCCCCTCACCCCTCCCTCTTCCCTCATCCTCCCTTTAAAACACCCAGTCATCTCTGTACAAATCAAAGTTGAGTTTAATACGTGCTGGACTCTTCCATATGGCAAAAGTATATTATTGATTAAAATCTGTCTGTACCACTTAAGCTAGTGTCCAGCTTTGTTTATTTTTGACACTTGTATTCTGTGTTGCCTCCAAAGCCTGTCCCCATCACCTCCACCTTCCATCACCCACCCTCACCCCTCCCCTTCCATACACATAGGATCTTCCCTCTGCAGGTCCAGCTCTTGGTGATTTCCTTCCCTTAGCCTCCTGTGGCACTTGTATATGGTGCTTCTCCCTGGGAAAACAAGGTGTGTTATATCATACTAGAGGCCCAATGCATGAAATTCGTGCAAGAGTAGGCCTCCCTTCCCCTGGCTGCAGCCACCGGCTTCCCTCTGGCACCCGGACCCGGGCTTCCCTCACAGAGGGAAGCCCTGCCCACCTGCTACAGCTTGCCAGTTGGTGTCCTGGGCTCTCTCTGCAGGGTGATCATGGGGTTGGCCAGGCTCTGACCAATCACATCACACTGCACCCACCTTGGCTGGCCTGGCGCCAGTGGGTGTCATAGCGTGGTCCTTGATGGTTGTCCAGATAGTCATTTTGCTGTTCAGCTGTTCAGTCAGTTTGCATATTATGCTTTTATTATATAGGATTATATAGGATTGCTTTCTGTGGAGATCCTTTTCCTCCACCTGGCTTTGGGCCCCTTGAGGGCAAAAACTATGTCTCATGCCTCTTTGTGTATCCCAGGCCTCAGGAAAGCTTGCACAGTGGATAATCGAAAATGTGTGTTGTCAACAATGGCTTAGAATAGGTGACTGTCCAGTCCTTGTACTATCAATCTTATTGATCTTTCCTCAGAAAGTGATAGTTTTGCTTTTTAAGAACTTCAGTCTCCTGGAATATTTCTCTCTCTCTCTCTCTCTCTCTCTCTCTCTCTCTCTCTCTCTCTCTCTCTCTCTCTCTATCTCCCTCCCTCCCTCCAGAATGGAGTAGCAAAGAACACAGCCTTTGTAATCACATTGGCCTAGAATTGCTTACTCTGTGATTCTCCTTTTAAAAATAATCCTGGGCGGGCAAGTTTATATCACTTCTCTGAGCTTCATTTCATCAACTCTAAAGCAAGTGTATCACATTCCTCACTGGCTGATTCTGGTCATGAGGATGAAATGCCATAATAGTACCTACTACATAGTAAGTACCAATAAATGAAAAACATTCTAACGTATTCTAATCATGCAAAACAGCAGGGAGAGACAGGTAAATGAGTGCAGGACTGGAGGGGAAGGAAGGACAGAGGTGAAACAGAAGCTGGAGCAATTGGAGTGTCTCTGGAGAACCTTAGGGTCAGGGGATCTGGGCAGATGACTGGGGAAGATGGTGGAGCAGGGAGAGGAGACGGAAAATGTCTTTTCTTTTTTGAGCGTCTATCGTGTGCACTAGATATTTTGTACATGCCCTTCACCGAATCCTCAGACAGGCTGTAAGGTATTGTATCAGCACCATGACTTACAGGCATGGACATGTCTGTGGTCACAGGGTTTATAAGAGGCAGAGCTGAGATGCACTCAAGCCGAGCTCATTCTAAAGCCATATTTTCCCCACTTTTCCAACCCCATTCCTTACCCAATGACAAGTGTGTGTGATGCTCTATGTACCTGGATACATTAAAAGCAGCTTTCTCTGTAGCTCCAAACAGTTGCTCTGATTAGAAAATCTGCATGGGGGTGGGGATGAGTTAAAACACCACCTTCACCTGGGAAGCCCCTCCAACCTGCTTTCACTATATTGGCCCGTGTGAATATAGAATACTTGTTACTGTAAGGAATGAAATCCCATGTAAAGAAGCTAAAACAATGAAGGCATTTCCTATTTCTTGTAACAAAGGGCAGGAGGTAGGAAGGTTTGAGGCACAGAACCCTAAGCCATGGACGATGGCTCTATGTTTCAGCAAGGCTTTATGCTCCCTCTGCTTACCTGACCGTGTGTAGGCTCTGTTCTAAAGGGGGGGTGAAACTGGAGATATCTGTAATACTTTCAACAATAAAAAATATCTACTCTAATAAAAGAGTAATATTGAAATTGACCATTTCTCCGGGACACCTAAGCCATGCCCACCAGCCAATCAGAGTAGCTGTATGCAAATTAACTCAGCCAAGATGGAGGCCTGCAGCGCAACCACAGAGGCGGGTGAGGTACAGGCGTCAGGGTGGGTGGGGTGGGCGGGGTGGGTGGGGCAGGCTTGGCCAGCCTGCAAACTGCCATCAGCCCCTCACCCAGGCTGGCCAGGTACGCCAACAGGTGGACATCCCCCGAGGGGTCACAGACTGTGAGAGAGTATAGGCCAGGCTGAGGGACTCCCGCCGAGTGCACAATATATTGTGCACTGGGCTCCTAGTGTGTGTGTGTGTGTGTGTGTGTGTGTGTGTGTGTGTGTGTATATATATATATATATATATATATTTTTTTTTTTTTTTTAAGAAGGTGAGCCTGATTGTGACCTAACCCAGCCAAGTCCAACTTCATCCTCTGTGTGGACCTAATAGCAAGTCAGTCCAAGTTGCATCTCTGCTCAGTGTCAGAGCCAAACAACTCTGCTTAATGCGTAGGTGCACAGGCAATGTGAGTAAATGGATGCCCTGCCACAGTGATCTACCTCCCCAGCTGAAAGCTGTAAGGAGTCCTTAGCCAGTCTTTCCTACAGTTTACTCGTCCTTATAATTCCTGACCAAGTGGGAGCCCCGGCAGCTTCAATCACCTGCAGGTTCGATTGCAGATTTTAAGAGATGTAAAGTTATATCACTATCAAATGTAGGCAGAACTCAGATTATAGAGAGAAGTCTGGCAAAGCCCCTACTATGAATATAAATAGATAAGAATGATTTATAATGAGATTATAAATTATTTATATTTAATTCTTTGCTTTGAAAGGACTTATCATGGCTTACCACCATCGTGTTCTGCCAATTACTCTAACCTTTCCCCTAGAAATCTTGTTTGCACTATTGATTTGACACTCAATGCAGAGTCTGAAATAATAAGGTTTTGTCCTATTCTTGATTTTGCAATCTTATGTGCTCATCAGGTCGATTTTTTATTGAACACATAAAATGGTGTTTGTTTTTTGGGTGCTAGTTGTTTACAAAGTCAGCTGAAGAGTTATTTTTTGGTATTAATATTCTTATTTAAGGAAAATGTGGAAACTTGACCACCAGGATATATGAAATGGACGTGCAGTGGAGTAGTTTGTATGACCTGAATGTGAACAGTCAGATCAGTCCAGGGAAATAAGACTGGCAGTGTGGCCAGGTTGAAGAAGTGCCAGGTCATGGGGAAACCTGGGTTCTGCTCTTTTGTATTAGCTGGCTGTGTGACCATGGACAAGTCACTTAACTTCTCTGAGCCATAGCCAGCTCATCTAGGATTTTACTAGGCTAATGGTATCAACCACGGCCACAGGGACAAGATGAAAATACATGTGAATAAAGAAGCCTTGGAACAAAACAAAACAGTAAAACAGAAAGCCGACAAAAATCCCAATTTAATTGTGAGGCTGGGGCGCAATGGAGGGTGGCAGAGACTGCAGCCCAAAACAATGCTTCAAGCTGAAGGCAGGCCTCCTGTGGCCAGACTTTTTTAAAGAGGAGCTTAAAAAATCCATATTTTTATGCAAATTATTTCAGTTCTTAAGTATTGGATGGAACAATAAACTTGTGAGGACCGATGCTCTGTGAACAAGATTAAATTTTCCCTTGGGCTGAATTCAGCTTGGGGTTACTAATTTGCAACCTCTAGACAAGATTAACTTAGAAATTCATTCCAGGGACAGAATGCTGTGGCCATGAGAGCTTCCTGTAGAATATCTCCTCGGAGTCACTGCAACTTTGAGCTGGGAGAAGTCGCAGCGGGCATCCGGGTGCCTCTCACACACTGTCCCTGGCAGTTGTTACCTAGCCTCTGTGCAGCTGTTCCACAGACTCTCCAGAAGGCGACTCCGAAGCTGTCTCTTGTATTGAGAAGCAGCCCTCATTCAACAACTTCTCTTATTGGTTCTAGTTCTCTCCTCTGGAGCAAACAGCACATCTCTAACTGGGAGCTGCAGACTCAGATGACCGCCTCCCACCCCCCACACATGCCGGCAGCTGTTTCCTGGGCAGAGTCCGGGCTGTGGAAGGTCTTAGAGCCCAGAACCCTGGATGAGCTACAGATGTTTCCCTGAAGGAGAATTCCAATGAAACCTCTCCCATCTTTAATACTAGGGGCCCGGTGCACGAAATTTGTGCACTGGTGAAGGAGGTTCCTCAGCCCAGCCTGCCCCCTCTCACATATTGGGAGCCCTCAAGGGGTGTCCTACTAATGGCTTAGGCCCGCTCTCTGCTCCCCTTGGAGAGTGGGCCTAAGCCGCAGTCTGGCCTCCCTTTGTGGGAGGCGACCAGGCTAATCAGGGAAAGCCACCAGCCCCATCACCCCGCTGCTGTAGCCACTGTCAGTCACCACAGCCACCAAGGTGTTTTCATCAACACAGACTCCAGTCCCTTCACCATGAAGAAATGACAACTTTCTTTAGGCATTTTCAAGATGTGTCTTTCATAGGATA
>PVJC01030742.1:0-21013 GCA_004026665.1 Murina feae
CACTCCCCGATGCCCCGCAAAGGGCCTGGGAAGCCCACCAAGCAGGCTGCCGACCCCCTGCCGCCTTTTACCTGCTTCCCAATGCCCCTCCAAGGGCCTGGGAAGCCCACCAAGCAGGCTGCTCACCCCCTGCCGCCTCTTACTCGCTTCCCGGTGCCCCACAAAGGGCCTGGGAAGCCCGCCAAGCAGGCTGCTGACCCCCTGCCACCTCTTTCCTGCTCCCCAATGCCCCACAAAGGGCCTGGGAAGCCCACCAAGCAGGCCGCCAGCCCCTTGCTGCCTCTTACCCACTTCCCGGTGCCCCTCCAACCCTGCTGCCCATTTCCCACGCACCGGTCCTGGGTCCTGCGCTGTCCCGCCCTGCAGCCACTCTGTGCACTCGGGAGGTCCCTCAGCCCGGCCTGTGCCCTTTCGCAGTCTGGGACCCCTCGGGGGATGTCCACCTGCTGGCATGCCTGACCAGCCTGGGTGAGGGGCTTTAAGGCTTCCCACAGCTCCCATTGACCCAACGTCCCAGCAAGGCTGGCTGGACGCAGGTTGCCATGATTTATCTCCTATAATTGATGCTGTTCCTTGAAGGCCTGGGGTTATCTTCTATAATTGATACACTGTTCCTTTAAGGCAACCTTCTAACTACTAACGAAGCCTCCTCTGCTTCACCTCGCAGCGTCTATAATGAAACAATTGTTACTTTTACTGGTTAGGCCCGGGCTGCTCTTTCCTTCAGCTCCTGAGGATTCTATGATTGTTATATTGTTTCAAATGTTTCAAATCTGTGTTTCGCTAGAGCCAGTTTAAGTGGAGACGCCGCAGCTTCACTTTCGCTCCTGCCGCAATGGAAACTGCCCTTTACTCAGGTCCGGGAGTGGCGGCCGCCATGTTGGCTGGCTAATTTGCATACAGCCGCTCTGATTGGCTGGTGGGCGTGGCTTACCCTGTCTTGGAGAAACGGTTAATTTTAATATTTCGCTTTTATTAGTTTAGATATCAGATAAGTTTCTTATCTATATTTAATTTATCAGTTTGTCTTTTCTAAAAGAAGTCTCTTATTCTTTCATTTGGAAATTGTTTTCTTCTAACACACAGTGAAGTGTGTTTCACCCACAGAAAGGTACATTCCCTCCACAAGAAGATGCATTTTCCCCACAGGAAGAAGCATTTCTCCCACAGGTAGATGGGTTTGCGCACATATGGTTACTCCATATGAAATTGCAATTCCCAATGTTAAGATGAGTTCATCACAGGAGGTGCATTCCACCACAGGAAGATGTATTCAGCCATAGAAGGTATGGGAAGATGTGTTTCTCCCACAGGAAGGTGTGTTTCCTCCACAGAAAGAAATATTTTTCCCCACAGGAAGATGTGTTTTCTGAAGTAAGGTGCTTTTTCCTCACAAGAAGGTGCATTTCCCCATAAGAAGGTGTGTTTCCCAAACAAGAAGGTGGATCTCCCCAAAGGAAGATGTGTTTTTCACAGAGGAAGGTGGGTATCCCACACAGGAAGATGTATTTTCCCCACAGAAAGATGGATCCTCCCACAGAAAGGTGCTTTTCCTCCACAAGAAGATTGTTCACCAGAGGAAGGTGAAAGAAGATTATTTCCCCCACAGGAAGGTGTGTTTTTCCCCCAGGAACATGGATCAGCCCCCTCCCCACCCCCAGGAAAGTGCATTTCTCCCACAAGAAGATACATTCTCCCACAGGAAAATGAGTTTTCCCATATGAAGGTGTTTTCCCCCACACACACTAGACTGTGCATTTTCCCCACAGGAAGGTGAGTCCCTCCACAGGAAGATGTGTTTGGCCACAGGTTTGTGAGTTTTCCCATAGGAAGGTGTGTTTCTCCCACTGGAACTGTGAGTTTCCCCTACAGGAAGGTGTGTGCAGGAATATGTGGGAAGATGGGTTTCTCATACAGAAAGATGTGTTTTCCTCACAGGAAGATGCATTTTTCTCACAAGAAAGTGCTTCCCCCCACATGAATATTCTTCCATAAGAAGTGCACTCAAAAAGGTGCACTTTACCCCACAGGAAGATACCTATACCTTAAGATATTTACCCATAGGAAGTTGGGGAAATGCACTTCCCTCAAAGGATGATGGGTTCCACCACCAGAATGTATATTTCTCCTAGAGGAAGATGCATTTTTCTACAGAAAGGTGCTTTTCCCTCACAGGAAGACGTGTTCCTTCAAAAGAAGCTGTGCTTCCCACACAGAAAGAGGTCTTTCTGACATAGAAAGATTCATTTCCTGACAGGAATATGGGCTTTCCTACAATAAGGTGTGTTTCCCTCACAAGATGAATTCCCCACTGGAAGATGCAGGAAGATATGTTTCTCCCATAGGAAGGTGTGTTTTTTTCTACAGGAAGATGTGTTTTACCTCTTATGAAGATATATTTTTTCCATAGAAAAGTTCATTCCCCACACATGATGATGGTATGCTACCCAAACAGGAAAGTGTACTTACACTCTGGAAGGTAGGTTTTCCCCACAGGAAAGAGCCTTTCCTCCACAAGAAGATGGGTTTCCCCATAGGAAAGTGCATTTCCCCATAGGAAAGTACATTTACCCCATCAGAAGATGTGTTCCCTCACATTAGAGTGCATTTCCACCAGAGGAAGGTGCATTTCTCACCGGAAATATGTATTTTCCCCAGAGATAGATTCCCTTATTGGAAACTGTGTTCCCCCACATGAAGATGCATTTTCTTCTCTGCAAGGTGCATTTCCTGACCAGAAAGTGTGTTTCCCCACAGGAAGATGCGAGAAGATGCTTCCCCCACAAGAATGTGTTTAACCAGAGGAAGGTGTGTTTCCCACATGGGAAGATGAATTACATCACAGGAAGGTGCATTTCTCACACAAGGAGTTTGGTTCTCTCTACAATATGTGTTCTAAGTGGGAAGGTGTGGAAATATGTTTTCCCCCTTCTGGAATGTATGTTTCCCCTTGAAGAACACAGTTTTCCCCATAGGAAAGTGTATTTTTTCCCTCGGAAAGTTGCATTTTCCACACAGGAAGATGTGCTTCTCCAAGGAAAGGTGTGGTCTCCCACAGGAAGATTAATTTCCCCAAATGAAGGTATGTTCTCCACACCAGAAGGTAGACTTCTCATAGAAAGATGTGTTTCACCCACAGGAAGATGAGTTTTCCTACAGGAAGATGGGTGCCCCCAAAGAAGGTGTGTTTCCCCCACAGGAAACTATGACCTCCACAGGAAGATGCATTAATCCACACAAAGGTGTGTTTCTGCACAGGAAGGTGGGGAAAGATGTGTTCTCCAAGAGGAAAGTGCATTTCCCAACAGGAAGGTGCATTTCCCCCACAGCAAATTTTTGGTTTTTTTGTTTGTTTGTTTTTATCTGAAGAGTATATTCATTATATAATACTAGGGGCCTGGTACACAAAAATTTGTGCACTCGGGGGGTGAGGGTCCCTTAGCCTGGCCTGTGCCCTCTTGCAGTCTGGGACACCTCGGGGGAGGTGTCCACCTGCTGGCATGCCTGGCCAGCCTGGGTGAGAGGCTGAGAGCCATTTTCAGGCTGCCCACAGCCCCTTCAGGGTTCATGCACTGGGGGTTGGGAAGGCTGGTGAGTGCAGGCCTGGACGTTTCCCACCGGAAGGCCCACGATCGCACATGCCTGGTGGGCCCACACCGCTGAGAGGACACACCTGGTGCAGAGTTGGGTGGCAAGCCAGGGGTGGAGGCTGGTGCAGGATCCCTTGGTGGGGCCCTGCTGCTGAGCAAACACACCTGGGGTGGAGCTGGGCAGTGAACTGGCTTCGGATTCTCCACTATGTGCAGCAGACGCTCCCACACGCCCTGTGGAGGCCCCTGGCGGGGGTGGGGTGGATGAAGGCAGTGGACCCAGGATGGCTGCTCCTGCACACCCTGCAGAGGCCCCGTGCTCTTGCATGCCCCGAGGAGGCCCCCAGGGGTGGAGCCAGGCAGTGGGCCTGGTACAGGCACTCCTGGATACCCCTCGGAGGCTCCCGGGGGCAGAGCTAGGCAGCAGACCCAGGACAGCTGCTCCTGGATGCCCCAAGGAGGCCCCAGGTCCCCCCCCTCCCACTGAGCTGACACACCTGGCACAGTTATGCCAGCCAGCTGTGGAGGCTCCCAGTGCAGAGCCGCCCTGCCAGCCTCCATATTGGCTGGGTTAATTTGCATACAGCCACTCTGATTGGCTGGTGGGCATGGCTGTGAGCAGAGGCTCAGCCAGCCTAGGCAGGCAGTTGCAACAGAAGACTTTGGCTGTTGGCCTCCATCTTGGCTGGGTTAATTTGCATACAGCCAATCTGATTGGCTGGTGGGCGTGGCTGTGAGCAGAGGCTCAGCCAGCCTAGGCAGGCAGTTGCAACAGAAGCCTTTGGTTTGTGGCTGGGTTAATTTGCATACAGCCACTCTGATTGGCTGGTGGTAACGGTCACATTTGTATATTTCACTTTTATTATAGAAGATTCTTTTTTTAAATTTCTTTATTGGTCAAGGTATTACAATTATGTCCTCATCGCCCTAATAACCCCAACCCTCCCACCACCACTCAGGCTGTCATTCTCCTTGAGGAACTTGTTGTCTAAGTCCACTGTTTTGGCTTATATGTATGCATACAAGTTCTTTTGTTAATTTCTCCCCCCACTTTCACCTTCTCCCACCCTCCCTCTGGGGAAAAAAAGACTGATCACTGCTTCTCTGTCTCTGGATCTGTCCTTGTTCATCAGTCTATGTTGTTCTCTATATTCCACAGATGAGTGAGATCATATGATATTTATATTTCTCTGACAGGCTTATTTCATTTAGCATAATACTCTCCAGTTCCATCCATGCTGTTGCAAATGGCAAAAATTCCTTCCTTTTTACAGCAGCATAGTATTCCATTGTGTAGATGTACCACAATTTTTTAACCCACTCATTTGCTGATGGGCACTTAGGTTGTTTCCAGATCTTAATTATGGTAAATTGTGCTGCTATGAAATTGTGCTGCTATATAGGGATGCATATATCCTTTCTGATTGATGTTCCTAGTTTCTCGGGATATAGCCCTAGAAGTGGGATTACTGGGTCAAATGGGAGTTCCATTTTTAGTTTTTTGAGGAAACTCCATATTGTTCTCCATGGTGGCTGTACCAGTCTGCATTCCCACCAGCAGTGCAGAAGGATTCCTTTGTCTCAACATCCTCTACAACACTTGTTGTTTGTTGGTTTGTTGATGATAGCCATTCTAGCAGGAGTGAGATGGTACCATATTGTTGTTTTGATTTGCATTTCTCCTATAATTAGTGACTTTGAACATCTTTTCATGTCTTTCTGCCTTCTGTATGTCTTCTTTTGAAAAGTCTCTCTTTAGGTCCATTGCACATTTTTTGATTGGATTGTTTATCTTCCTTTTGTTAAGTTGTATGAGTTCCCTGTAAATGTTGGAAATTAAACCCTTATCAGTGATATCATTGGCAAATATGTTCTCCCATGCAGTGGGTTTTCTTGTTGTTTTGTTGATGGTTTCCTTTGCTGTGCAAAAGCTTTTTATTTTGAGGTAGTCCCATCTGTTTATTTTCTCTTTAGCTTCTGTTTCCCTAGGAGAAGTATCAGTAAAGAAATTCCTTCAGCACATGCTTGTAATTTTGCTTCCTGTGTATTTATCTAGTACTTTTAAGGTTTCCCGTCTTATGGTTAAGTTCTTTATCCATTTTGAGTTTATTTTTGTGTATGGTGAAAATTGGTGGTCTCTTTTCATTTTTTTTGCATGTATCTGTCCAATTATCCCAACACCATTTATTGAAGAGACTATCTTGACTACATTGTATGCTTTTGGCTCCTTTATTGAATATTAATTGGGCATAGTGGTTTGGGTCAATTTCTGCATTCTCTACTCTATTCTATTGATCTATATGTCTGTTCTTGCGCCAGTACCAAGCTGTTTTAATAACAGTGGCTTTGTAATATAGCTTGAAATCTGGTATGGAGATCCCACCAACTTTGTTCTTTCTTCTCAGGATTTCTGTAGCTAATCAGGGTCTTTTTTTATTCCAGATGAATTTTTGGCTAGTTTATTCTAGGTCTGTGAAATATGTAGCTGGTGTTTTAATGGGAAGTGCGTTGAATTTATAGATTGCTTTCAGTAGTATGGACATTTTAATGATGTTGATTCTACCAATCCATGAACATGGTATGTTTTTCCATCTGTTTAGGTCTTCTTCTATCTCTTTTTTCAATGTCCTGTAGTTTTCTGAGTAGAGGTCTTTTACCTCTTTAGTTAAATTTATTCCTAGGTATAGTAATTTTTTTGGTGTGATGGTAAATGGGATTGTTTTTTAGTCTCTCTTTCTGTAAGTTCACTATTGGTGTATAGAAATGTCATAGATTTCTTAGCATTAATTTTGTATCCTGCTACATTGCTGAATTCATTTATTAAGTCTAGTAGTTTTTTAATGGAGTTTTTTTTATGTACAGTATGATGTCAACTGCAAATAAGGACAGTTTTTCTTCTTCTTTTCCAATTTGGATGCCTTTTATTTCTTCTTCTCTAATCGTGATGGCTAATAGCTCCAATACTATATCAAACAGGAGTGGTGAGAGTGGACATCCCTGTCTTGTTCCTCATCTAAGGGTAAATGGTTTTAGTTTTTGCCCGTTGAGTATGATGTTGGCTGTGGAGTTGTCATATAAGGCTTTTATTATGTTGAGGTATGATGCTTCTATTCGACCTTGCTGAGAGTTTTTGTCAAAAATGGGTGTTGGATTTTGTAAATGCTTTTTCTGCATCAATTGATATGACTATGTGGTTTTTATCTCTCAATTTGTTTATGTGATGTATCCTGTTTATTGATTTGCGGATATTATACCATTCCTGCATCCCTGGGATAAATCCTACTTGGTCGTGGTGTATGATCTATCTGATGTACTGCTGGATCCGATTTGCTAGGATTTTGTTGAGTATTTTTGCATCTATGTTCATGGGGGATATTGGCCTGTAATTCTCTTTCACTGTGTTGTTTATATCTGGTTTTGGTATTAGGGTAATGATGGCTTCACAAAATGATCTTGGAAGTGTCTTTTCCTCTCGAAATTTTTGGAATAGTCTCAAGAAGACAGGTTTTAGTTCTTCCTTGAATGTTTTGTAAAACTCCCCTGTGAAGCCATCTGGCCCCGGGATTTTATTTACTAGAAGCTTTTTGATTACTGCTTCAATTTTTTCCACAGTTATTGGCCTATTCAGATTTTTAGATTCTTCCTGATTGAGTTTTGGAAGGTGGTATTGTTGTAGGAATATGTCCATTTCCTCCAGGTTGTCTAGTTTGTTGGAGTAGAGTTGTTCAGCGTATTTTTTAACTATCCTTTGTATTTCTTTGGGGTCTGTTGTTTTTTCGCCTTTATCATTTCTGATTTTGTTTATTTGGGTCCTTTCTCTTTGCTTCTTGGGGAGCCTAGCTAGCAGTTCATCAATCTTTTTTATCCTTTCAAAGAACCAGCTCTTGGTTTCATTGATCTTTTGTTTTTTGGGTTTTTTTTTTTTTTTTTTTTTTTTTTTTTTTTTTTTTTTTTTTTTTTTTTTTTTTTTTTTTTTTTTTTTTTTTTTTTTTTTTTTTTTTTTTTTTTTTTTTTTTTTTTTTTTTTTTTTTTTTTTTTTTTTTTTTTTTTTTTTTTTTTTTTTTTTTTTTTTTTTTTTTTTTTTTTTTTTTTTTTTTTTTGGTCTCTATGTCATCGATTTATGCTCTAATCTTTATTTTCTCCTTCCTTCTGCTCACTCTGAGCTTTTCTTGTTGCTCTCTTTCTAGTTCTTTGAGATGTAGAGTTAGATGATTAACTACAATTTTTTCTTGTTTTTTGAGGTAGGCCCACAGAGCTATAAATTTCCCTCTCAGAATTGCTTTCATTGTGTCCCATAGCTTTTGGGTTGTTGTGTTTTCATTGTAATTAGTTTCCAGGATGTTTTTAATTTATTCTTTGATATCATTGATAACCCAGTCAACACTTAATAACATGTTATTCATCATCTAAGAGTTTGAATGTTTTGGATTGTTTTTATTGTAGTTTATTTCTAATATTATGCCATTGTGATCTTAGAAGATGCTTGATATAATTTCAATGTTCTTGAATTTGGGGAGGCTTTGCTTGTTACCCAATATGTGATGTATTTTTTAAAATGTCCCATGTGCACTTGAGAAGAATGTATATTCAGCGGCTTTGGGGTAAAATGTTCTAAAGATGTCAATTAAGTCCATTTGATCTAATGAGTCATTTAGGATTGCCGTTTTTTTGTTGATTTTTTGTCTAGAGGATTTATCCAGTGGTGTTAAAGGTGTATTAAAGTCTCCTACTATGATTGTATTGTTGTCAATCTCTCCCTTGATATCTTCCAGGATTTTTTTATGTATTTGGGTGCTCCTGCATTGGGTGCATATATGTATATCAGGGTTATGTCCTCTTGTTGTATCAATCTCTTTAGTATTATGAAGTGGCCTTCCTTATCTTTTGTTATGGTCTTCATTTTGAGGTCTATTTTGTCTGATATAAGTATTTTTACCCCAGCTTTTTTTTCATATGCATTTGCCTGAAAGATACTTTTTCCATCTCTTCGCTTTCAGTCTGTGTGAGTCCCTTATTCTGAGATGAGTCTCTTATAAACAGCAAATATATGGGTCGTGTCTTTTTTCCATTCAGCCACTCTTTGTCTCTTGATTGGAGCATTTAGCCCATTTACATTTAAAGTTATTATTGAAAAGTACTTGTTTGTAGAAATTTTATTTTTTGTTCCTGTGTTCTTTCTTACCTTTTTATTTCTTCTTTTTAAATCAGTCCCTTTAGCATTTCTTGCATTGCTGGCTTTGTGGTGATAAACTCCCTTAGCCTTTTTTTGTCTGTGAAGCTTCTTATTTCCCCTTCAGTTTTGAATAGTAGCCTTGCTGGGTAGAGTAATGTTGGGTTCAGTTCCTTGCTTTGCATCACTTTGTAAATTTCCATTCATTCTCTTCTGGCTTGATGTGTTTCTGTTGAGAAATCATTTGATAGTCTAATGAGAGCTTCCTTGTATGTAACTTTCTGTCTGTGTTTTGCAGCCTTTAAGATTCTCTCTTAGTCCTGAACATTTGCCATGGTAATTATGATGTGGCTTGGTGTGGATATTTTTGAATTTATCTTATTTGGAACTCTTTGTGCTTGTGTGATTTTTTTCTACCCCATCTCAGGGAAGTTTTCTGAGATTATTGCTTCAAATACATTTTCTAATTCTTGTTCCTCTTCCTGTTGTTCTGGCACCTTTATTATTCGTGTGTTGCTTCTTTTCATGTCGTCTGATAGCTCCCTTAGGCTCTCCTCCTGTCTTTTAATTTTTTTTCTAATTGCAGTTCAATTTGGGTGTTTTTGCTTCTCTGTCTTCTAATTCGCTAATTCGGTCCCCTGCTTCTCCTAATCTACTGTTGAAACTTTCCATGGTGTTCTTTATGGCAGCTATATCACCCTTCATTTCTTCTTGATTCTTACGTATGATATTGATTTTTTCCTACATCCAGTTTATGCACTCTAGGACTCTTATTCTGAATTCTTTTTCTGACATATTGCATGCATCTGTTTTACTTAGCTGCTTTCCTGACAATTACTCCTTTTCTTTTCTTTGCGAGTTTCTTTGTCTGACCTTTTTTGGTCTCACCGACTAATCTAGATGTCGAGTCGTGCAGGGGTTCCTCCTTGGGTGGTGGTGGTTCCTCAGGCTGCAGTTGCTCCTCAACGTGGTTCCTACTCAAATGACAGTGGCTTATCTGGTGGGTGCTGTTAGCAGGAGTGTATCTCTGGCTGCTAAGGGAAGCTGCTCACACAGCTGCTATTTCTTGGACAGAGGTGGGCTGGTCGTGTGGTTGCTGTTCTTTGGCTTTAGGCTGACTGCATGCTGCTGCTTTTCTTAGATGGAGGGGGTTGTTCATTATACTATAGCTGTTTTGACAGGGGCAGGTTGCTTACAGGGTGTCTGCTCCTCTCAGGGGTGCAGGCTGCTCACTCAGTTGTTGGTTCTCAAATGGGGGATGGGCTGCTTGCATGGTTGCTGTGCCTTAGGTGAGAGTGTGACTTCTGCTCCTTGGATAAAGGAAGGATGCTCACCCAGCTGTAGCTTGTCAGACAGGCGCAGATTGCTTTTGACTGATGCTCCTTGGATTAGTGTGGGCTGCTCCTCGGACAGGGTTGATGCTACTCCCTGGACTGGGAAACTGGCCACTCATACAGCTGCTGATCCTCGGACAGGGGGCTGTCATGTGAGGCTTCTGCTCTTACGCCTGGGGTAGGCTGGTCACAGAGCTGCTGCTCCTTAGACAGGGGTGAGCTGCTCACGTGTCTGCTGCTTCTGTGGTTGCAGTGCCTTGGGGTAAGGCGTTGGGCAGGACAGAGGAGAGCACACTTCAGAACTCACAAGAACCTGCACCCAAGGTGGCTGGAGACTAGTTGATTGTAGGACCACAACTAAAGTAGCAGGTCTCTGGCAGGGGTGGCTAAAGAGTCCCAGGTGTTATCTGAGAGCACCCTGGGTGAGGGTGAAGTTTGGCTCCGAGTTACGTCAGCTCTCCCCTTAAAGATGTTAGGACTAGTAGGACAGGCTGGCCTCCTGGAACTGTTTACAATGGTAGCAAAGGCTGCCTAGTTAAGATAGCCCATTTAGCTCGACCACTGTGGGATCTATCTGTGCCTCACTCACATACATACAGGCACATTCCACATGACCACACAGTTTCCTTTTCGTCCTTCACTGACATACACTCTCTTCCTCACTACCACCTTCTTTCTGCCTCTGTAGTTCGGTCTGGGGTATTATTGACCCATTCTTGGATGGAGTTTTCTCTACAGGTATCTGCTTGTGAGATTCACTCTCTAGCACCTGGCCAGACAGGATAAAATTCACCTCAACAAGAAACCCCACAAAGGGACCAAAGCACAAATATACTCATTAACTTCAATAGTAGCCCCACTATAAGTGAGTACTCCCAGCAGAGAGGATGGGAGCAGAATCTGTAGATGCTTAGATTATATAAAGAAGATAAGGTTAAGAATTGGAGGTATACAGGGAGGATCTCAGTTCAGTATAGAGGAAGTTGAAAGGCGGATGAGTGAATAAGAGGAGAGAGAATGAGAGAAAAGAAAAAAAAATAAAATAAATTTACAAAAAATCCGATTTCAAAAATGGTATAGAAATAGCAAAAAAACCACCACAATATAATAACAAAATAAAATAAAGTGATGGAAAAATAAAATGAAGAGAAATAGAAAATAAAGCAAAAAACACCAACAAGGAAACAAAGAAAAGAAAGAAAGAAGTAACAAGTAATAATAACAAATAAAAATAATTAAATAAAAAATAAAAAAACAAACGAAGAAGTAAAATGTTCCTTTGGCTGGCTTAAGATCACAGTCTTCCGTAATGTGTTTCTCAGGATCCAATTGCTGGGATCAAAAGTCTCTCTTTAGACCAGTCTCAGGATTTTCCCGGACTGTTTAGGTTGGTTTTAATTCTTTTTTACAGTTCAGGGTAGAACCTGTGTGTGGCTGTATTGGTTGCCTGGATACTGGAGGGAGGGGTTATCTCCTCAAGGGACAATGGCTGCCCAGGATATGTTCTGGTGTGAGTCAGCACCGAACTTGCCGCCACCTCTCCTGGACTTCCCTAATTCTCCAGATTCCACAACTCAGCACCTTCTCCCACACTCCAGCCACGGGCAAGTGTGTATATCCACAAGGCCTTATGCTCAGGGCTTAGACCTGTAAGACACCAGCTACAGTGGTGGGAGAGGCTGGGGCTGCGAGAACGCTTCTCCTGCTGGGACGTTTTGGTCTTTAATGACTGCGGACACCCCAGTGTGGAATCCACCTCGAAGTGGACATGTTTCTCTCCTGCCCACACACCCCAGCCTTTCCTGATTGTTAACTTGGACCTAGAATCTCCTGCCGACCTGAAGATCCATGGACCCTCTTTCCACTGTGCCCATCTCAGGAGATGCGGCTGGGTGCTGGCACCTGCGCTAGTGCCGTTTGGATTCTTTCAGATTCTCAGGCCTCAGGTCTGGCATAATATCTTTTTCCAAGTCTTGATTTTACCTCTCTCAGGAGACTTCTGCCATACTCGGCTGCAGGCTGTCTCCCAGCTTGATCTCCACTGCTAATTCAGGCTGGATGCTGTTCACCCTGTCTGTTCCTGTACAAGGCACTGGATACATCTGCCTATATTGCTGCCATTTTCTTCTCTCCCTATATAACATTCTTACAGCAAGTTTTGTTTCACCAACAGGAACTAGGGTTCCTGCCCCTGTAGGAAGGTTTGATTTCTGTAGTATATTCATTTTCCACAGGAAGGGGCCTGAAGATGTTTTTCTCCCAATGGAAAATGTATGCACTTCCCCAGTGAAAAGTGCATTTCCCCCCACAGAAAGGAGCATTTCCTTCAAAGTAAGATGGGTTACCAAACAGGAAGGTGCGTTTCCCCACAAAATGCGTTCTCTAATAGAAGGTGCAAAGAGATGTGTTTCCCCCATAGCATGGTGTGTTTTTCCCACAGGTGTATGATTTCTGACACAGGAAGGTGAACTCGGTCAAGGAAGGTTCATTCCCCTCAGGGGAAGATGGGTTCCCCCAAAGGAAAGTGTGCTAACCACACAGGAAAGTGCATTTCCACTCTGGAAGGTGTGTTTCCCCCACAGGAAGATGCAGTTTTCCACTAAGGTGCTTTTTTTTTTTTTGCAGAAGTTGCGTTCCCTTAAAGGAAAGTGTGCTTCCCACATAGGAAGATGTATGCACATCAGAAAGATGCATTTCCTCCACAGGATGATTGGCTTGTGAACAGAAAGATGCTTGTCCCCACAAGATATATTCCCATTGGAAGGTGCAGCAAGATGTGTTCCCCACACAGGACAGGGCAATTTTACCACAGGAAGATGCATTTCACCCACAGGAAGGTAATTATCCCACAAAAGTGTGTGTCTCCACCACAGTATGATGCCTTTCCCCACAGGAAGTTGCATTTCCCACCAGGAACATGCATTTCCCCTACAGAAAAATGGCTTTCCTTATAGGAAGATGGGTTCCCCACAGGAAGGTGCATTCCTCCACCAGTAGATAGGTTCTCTCACTTGAATATTGATTTCCTTATACATCCTGTGCATTTTCCCAACAGGCAGATGGGTTTCATGAACTGGATGATGTATTTCTTTACAGGAAGAAGTGTTTCCTCATAGGAATGAGCTGACCCATAGGAAGATGCATTTTTCCTATAGGAAATTGGGTTTTCCCCACAGGGAGATGCAGTGGTTCTCAACCTTCCTAATGCTGTGACCCTTTAATACAGTTCCTCATCTTGTGGTGACCCCCAACCATAAAATTATTTTCGTTGCTACTTTATAACTATAATTTTGCTACTGTTATCAATCGTAATATAAATATCTGATATGCAAGGTGTATTCAGGAAGCCCCTGTAAAAGGGTTGTTCAACCCCTAAAGGGGTCGTGACCCACAGGTTGAGAACTGCTGCCTTATAGGAAAGTGCACTCCCCTACAGGAAGAAGGGTTCCTAACAGTAAGATGGATTCTTCCACATGAAAGGTCTGGAATATGTGTTTCTCCCCAAAAGACTGGGTTCCCTCCACAGGAAGGGGTGTTTTCCCCATAAGAAGATGCATCCCCCCACAGAAAGGTGTATTTCTCCCACAGAAAAATGTGTTCCATGACAGGAAAGAGCGGTTTCCACAAGTAGATGGGTTCTTCCACAGAAAATTGCTCTGGCCTATAGAAAGGTGCATTCTCACACTAGGTAGAGGCATTCTTTCAATGTAAGATGTGTGATTACCCACAGGAAGATGTTTTTCCCCCACAGGAAGATGGGTTATCCCAAATAACATGGGTTCCTCCCACAGGAAGTTTCATTGTTCCCACAGAAATATGCATGTGCTCACAGGGAGGTGCATTTCACCCCCTACAGGAAGCTGCATATCCCCCCACAATAAAATGGTGTGCCCTCAGGAAGGTGTGCTTCCCTACAGAAAGGTGCATTTTCCCCATAGGAAGTTGCATTTCTCTCAGGTGATATTGTGATTTCTTCACAGGAAGGTGAATTTCCTCCTCAGGAATATGCATTCCTTCAAAGGAAGTTGTGCTTCCCACACAGGAAAGTGTGATCCTCCCAAAAGGAAGATAACTTTTCCCCACAGGAAGTTTGATTTCCACACAAAAACATGAGTTCTCCAACAGGAAATTGCATTCCTCCATTAGAATGTGTGGGAGATTCATTTTCCCCACAGGAATGTACATTTCCACCAAAGGAAGATGGGTTCCCACTCAGGAAATTTCATTTCCCCCACAGAAATAAGTGTCACCTCACAGAAAAATATGTTTCTGAAGTTGCATTTACCTGCAACAAGGTGCCTTTCCCTGCAGGAAGATGCATTCCTACTAATAGAAAGATGCATCCCCCCCCCCCCACAGATACATTCTTTGAGAGGAAGGTGTGCTTTTCACACAGGAAGGTGTGATCTCCCCCAAAAAAGAAGTGTTACCCCCACAAGGACATGGATTCCCCAACAGGAATTTTTCCTTTTTCCACAGGAAGATGTATTCCTCCACAGGAAGGTGCATATACTCACATTAAGGAGCGTTTCCCCACCAGGAAGGATTGCTTTCCCCAAAAAAATATGGGTTCCCACACAGGATGATATGTGTCCCCATAGGAAGGTGCATTTCCCTCACAGGAAAGTGCATTTCCTTCACAGGAAGATGCACCTTTCCATACAGGAAGGTGCATATCCCTTACAGGAAGGTGTATTTTTCTCACAGAGGGATGTGTACCTTTACAGGAAGGTTGGTTTCTTGAACAGAAAGATGCATTCACCAGTCAGGAGGCATGAGAAATTGCATTTTCTCAACAGGAAGGTGGGTTAACCCAGCAGAAGATGAATTTCCCCATGAGCGATGCACTTCAACTACCAGAAGATGGGTTCACACATAGGAAGGTGTTTCCCCACAGGAAGCTGTATGTCCCCAGGAAGATAGGTTCCCCACACGAAGGTGCATTTCTCAACAGGAAGATGTGTTTACCCTTAGAAAGTTGGTTTTCTCCATAGAAAGATGCGTACCCACACAGGAATCTGCATTTCTCCCACAGAAGTAGCATTCCCTCTTAGGAAAGAGCTTTCCCTCCACAAGAAATTGCTTTCCCGCACAGGAAGGTCATTTTCTCCACAGGAAGGTGTGCTTTCCCTATATGAAAGAACATTTCACCTACAGAAATATGGTACCCCACAGGTGAAGGTGCAGTTACCCCACAGGAAAATGAATTCCCCTCATAGGAAGATGTGTTTCCCACACACAGATATGGTTTCCCACACAGGAGGTGCATTTTCCTCACAGGAAATTACATTTTTTCTACAGGAACATGTGTTACCTAAAAGGAAAGTATGTTTGTCCACAGGTATGTTTTTTCTCCCACAATAAGGTGGGTATCCCCATATGAAGGTGCATTTCCCCAACAGGAAGGAGAATTGTCCCCACAGAAAGATGGGTTTCCACACAGTAAGTGAGTGTGTGACCAAGGAAGGTGCATTTGCTCTGAGAGAAGATGGGTTCCCACAAGTGAAGGAGCATTTCCCTCACAGAAAGAAGCGTTTCCTCACTGGAAAGTGTGTTTCCTCCAGAGGAATATGCTTTCTTCCTCAGGCAGGTGCATTTCCCCACAGGGAGGTGTGTTTTTTTCATAGGAAGGAGTGTTTAAACTACCAAAAGATAGTTTCCAGCACAGGAAGGTGCATTTCTGTGACAGAAAGGTGCATTCCCCGTAGCAAGATGTGTTTCTCTCACACAAAGTTGAGTTCCCCCATAGGAAGGTACATTTTTCCCCATAAGAAGTTGCATCTTTCTTGAGAAGAAAGTGCATTTTACCGATAGGGAGATGTGTTCCCCTACAGAAAAGTGAGCTTTCCCACAAGAAGGTTCATTTCCCCCACAGAAAAGGCAGCTATGGAACAGGAAGGTGTGTTATTCCCACAGAGAGGTGCATTTTTCCCCATAGGAAGATTATTTCTTCTCAGTAAAGTGGGTTTTTCCTACAGAAGGATGTGTTCCCCCACAGGAAGGTGGATCGCACCACAGGAAAGCGCATTTCCCACCCAGGAAGGTGAGTTTCGCCCACTGGAAGATGTGTTCCTTCAAAGGAAGTTCCTTTCCACACAGGAATGTGCAATTCCTCCAAAGGATAATACATTTTTTCCTCAAAAAAATTGGATCCCCTCAGACGGATGTCTTTCTACCACAGCAAAGTGCACTTCTGCCACAGGAAGATTGATTCCCTCACAGGAAAGTAAGTTTCCACTACAGGAAGATGCATTCCCATAAATGAAGTTTGTTTCTCCACAGGAAGGAGCATTTCCCACACAGGAGGGATCAATTCCCCACCAGGAAGATGTATTCCCCCACAGGAAGATGTATTTCTCCACCAGAAGTTGCATTTCCCGAGAGGAATGTATGTTTCCCACATATGAGACAGTATTTACCCATAGGAAGAAGCATTTGTCCCACAGAATACATATGAATTTTCCCACAGGAAGGTGTGTATCCCTACCAGAAGATGTTTCCCCCATATGATAGTGCCTTGGCTTTTTTCCTTAGGAAGATGTGTTTCCACCGCAGAAAGCTGATTCACTTTCAAGAAGGTGCATTTCTCAAACAGGAAGGTGCATTTTCCCCACAGGAAGATGAATTTTCCCAAAGGAAGATGGGTTCCCCCCAAATAAGGTGTTTTATTGCATAGGAAATCATGTTCCCTCAGAGAAATGTGCTTTTATCCTACAAGAAGAATGGTTTCCCCAAAGGAAGTTGTATTTCCCCCACAGGAAAGAGTTCCCTCATAGGAAGTTGTGTTCTCCCCACAGGAAGATGTCTTTCCTCACAGGAAGGTGCACTTCCTCCACAAGGAGGCACATTTTCCACACCTGATGAAGCGTTCCTCCACAGAAAGGTGAGTTAACCACACAGGAAAGTGTGATACCCCACAGGAAGGTGTGTTTCCCTGTAAGGAAGGTGTCTTCATCCCCTTGGAACATGCATTCCCTGGAAACAAGATGAATTTCATCCAATAGATGTGTTCCCCCAGAGGATAGTGAGTTTTCCCCAAAGAAAGATGCATTCCCCCACAGGATGAAGGGCTGCCCCACCAGAAGGTGCATTGCCTCACAGGAAGTGCATTTTACCCCACAGTAGGGTGTGTTTTCCCCACATCAAGGAGGGTTCCCCCACAGGAAGGTGTGTTTTCCCCAAAGGAAGATGGGTTTCCCCACAGAAAGTTGTTTTTCCACAAAGGAAGGTGCATTTCCACCACAGGAGGAAGGGCTCTCTCACTGGGAGAAGGGTTCACCCACAGGAAGGTATACTTCTCCTACAAGAAGGTGCATTTCCCCTACAGGATGAATGGTTCCCCAATAGGAAGGTGAGTTCACCTGACAGGAAAGTGTGATTCCCCCACAGAAAGGTGCTGTTTCCCCACAGGAAGATGTTTTTCTTCACAGGAAGGTGTATTTCCCCCAGAGGAAGGTATATTGCCCCCAGAGGAAGATTAAGTTCTCCCCAAGGAAGATAGGTCCCCACACAGGAAGGTGTGTTTCCTAAAGGAAGAAGTATTCCCCCATAGGAAGATGTCTTCAGCCACAGGAAGAAGGATTCCTGTGCAGGAAGGGCCTTTCTTTCATGGGAAAGTGCATTAACTCACAGGAAGGTGCCTTTCCCCCACAGGAATATGTGGTTTTCCACAGAAAGATGTGTTTCCCCCAAAGGAAGGTGATTTGCCTCAGAAGAAGGTGCATTCCCACCACAGGAAGTAGGGTTCTCCACAGGAAGGTGCATTTCCCCCTAACGAAGGTGCAGGATTTCCCAAACAGGACGGTGTCTTTCCCTCAGAAGATGAAGACTTCCTAGACAGGAAGGTGTGTCCTGACAAAGGAATGTGTGTTTCTCCCACAGGGAGGTGCCTCACTCCCAAAGGAAGGTATACTTCCCTCTCAGGAAGAAGGGTTCCCAAACAGGATGGTGTGTTTTCCCCACAGGAAGATGTGTTTCCCTACAGAAAGATTAGGTTTTCCCCACAGGAAATGACGCTCCCACAGAGCAAGGTGTGTTTCCCCTAAATAAAGATGTGTATTCCCACAGGAAGGTGTATTTACCCCCAAAGGAAGATGCATCTCCCCAAAAGGTACATGGGTTCCCTCACAGGAAGGTGCATTCCCCCACAGAAAGAAGCTTTTTTCCCCTAGCAAGATGTGTTCCCCCTCAGGAAGATAAGTTCCCCCTCAGGAAGATGTGTTCCCCCTCAGGAAGATGTGTTCCCCCTCAGGAAGATGTGTTCCGCACAGACATTTGTCTTCTACCCACAGGGTCCCCCACAGGAAGGTGCATTTCCATCACAAAAAGGTACATTTCCTGAACAGGAAGATTAGGTTTCCATACAAGAAGGTGCATTTCCCTCAACTGGAAGATGCATTTCCTCCACAGAAAGGTGCATATTCCCCATAGGAAGAAGGGTTTCCCCACAGGAAGGTGTATTTTTTTGCCACAGAAATGTAAATTTCTGCCACAGGAAGAAGGGTTCCCTAGCAGTGGTTCTCAACCTTCTGGCCCTTTAATTCAGTTCCTCATGTTGTGACCCAACCATAAAATTATTTTTGTTGCTACTTCATAACTGTAATGTTGCTATTATTATGAAATATAATGTAAATATCTGATATGCAGGATGGTCTTAGGCAAGCCCTGTGAAAGGGTCGTTCGACCACCAAAGGGGTTATGACACAGAGAACTGCTGCTCTTTTGGAAGGTGTGTTCTCCTATGGGAAGGTGTGTTCTCCTATGGGAAGGTGGGTTTCCAGCAAAGGAAGGTGTGTTTCCCACACAGGAAAATGTGTTCCCTCATAGGAAGGTGCTTTCCCCCACCAAAAGAAAGGGGCATTCCCCACACAGGAAGATAGGTTCCCACACAGGAAGACGCATTTCCCCCAAAGGAAGAAGTGTTTCCCCATAAAAAAAAATGTGTTCTCCCATAGGAAGTTGTGTTCCTCACAGGAAGGTGTGTTCCTCCCAAAGGAAGTTGTGTTTCCCCCACAGGAAGGTATGTTTCCTCATAGGAAGGTGTGTTTCCCCCATGGGAATATGTGTTCTCCCACAGGAAGGTGGATTTCCCCCACAGAAGAGGGGGACCTTACCTGATTTCTGGAGGTAACAATATACTAGGAAGTTCACCTCATTGCTGGTTATGCTCATCTTAGCTTCGCCTTGTGGCCATGAGGACCATGGAAACGAGAGCCACCCTCTGCGCTATAGTTGAGAGGAGAAAATGGAGAGTTTGGAAACAAGTCTGTATTTCTTTTTATTTCTCTTCTACACTTTAAAAAATTATTTTTATTGTTTTCAGAGATGAAGTGAGAGGGAGATAAACATAGAAACATCAATGATGAGGGAGGATCATGGATCAGCTGCCTCCTGCATGTCCCTTACTGGGGATCAAGCCTATCATTCCAGGCAAGTGCCCTGACCAGGAAGGAATTGATCCATGACCTCTTGGTTCATAGGTGGAAGCTCAACCATCAAGCCACACTGGGCTTCTTTCTGCACTTTTTGAGATGAGTGGAAGGCAATAACTCCCATGACATTATATCAACAAAGCTAACTCATTGAGTGACCATGTGTTACATACAAATTTCATAATTTACACTAATAAAAGCAAAACAAATTAACCATCACTCCACCACTCGGCTACACTCACAAGCTATGCTCACCATCCAATAAGAAACAAGTATGCAAATTAACCCAGCTAAGATGGCAGCAGCCACAGAGCTGGAGCGAGTAGGAGGCTTGGGTTGTCCCCGATGATGGAGGAAGCCAAACTTCCTGCCTGCCCTGGCCAGCCCTGGACTCTTATCAAGGCTATCAAATTTCAATTATAGAAGATAAATAAATCCCAGGGGGGAAAAAAGGAGAGGCTGGGAAGTTGGGTTGCCAGGGGTCATAGCCAGCCTGAAAACGGCTCCAGCCCCTCACCCAGGTCGACCAGGCACCCCAGCAGACTCCCTCACGCTGAAGGGGTTGTGGGTAGCCTGAAAATGGCCCTCAAGCCCTCACTCAGGCTGGCTACACCCCTGTGGGGTGAGGGTTCCCACTGGGGGGCTTGGCCAGCCTGCAAACAGCCATCAGCCACTCACCCAGGATAGCCAGGCACCCAAGTGGAGAAGTCCACCATGAAGAGGGTGTTGCCAGCCTGAAAATGGCCCTTAGTTCCTCACTCAAACTGGCCAGACACCACAGCAGGACCCCCACCCACATCGGGGACACCCTTTAGGGCAAACCGCTAGCCCCTACCCATTCACCAGGCATCTACTGTATATAATAAAAGGGTAATATGCAAATTGACCCTGAGAGCAGAACCACTGGGAATGACTGGTCACTATAACACACACTGACCACCAGGGGGTAGATGCTTAATTCAGGAGCTGCCCCCTGGTGGTCAGTGCACTCTCACAGGGGAGCTCTGCTCAGCCACAAGCCAGGCTACCAGCTGCCAGCAACGCGGTGATGGAAGGATCCTCTCCCACCTCCTCAGCAGTGCTAAAGATGTCCAACTGCAGCTTAAGCCTGCTCCACGCTGGCAAGTGGATATACCCTGAGGGCTCCCAGGCTTCCAAAGAGATGTCTGACTCCAGCTTACCCTTGATCCCCCAGGGGTCCCAGGCTGTGAGAGGGCACAGGCTGGGCTGACAGACTCCACTCACCCAGCAAGTGCACAAATTTTGTGCACCAGGCCTCTAGTTATTTATATAAAAAGCATGTATCCCCCCTGACCAGTGGTACTCAATGGAAGAGCACTGGCTGGTGCACCCAATGGTCATGGGTTTGATTCCTAGTCTGAGCATGTCCTGGGTGGCAGATTTGAACCTTGGCCCTGGTCAAAATGAATGCAGAAGCAACAATTGATGTTTCTCACATTGGTGTTTCTCTCTCTCTCTCTCTCTCTC
>PVJC01030743.1:0-21013 GCA_004026665.1 Murina feae
AGGTTGGTCTATGGGACACCACTACCACCCACCACCCCCACTCCGTGCACGAATTTCGTGCACCGGGCCTCTAGTGTATTCATATGACAAAACATCTAATTAGACTTTTTTTTTTTTAAGTAGATACCGAGGGAAACAAAGCTCAGGTGAAGTGGAGTGAGCGTGGAGCCTGCAGTAAATGGTCGAATGGTCAGCCAGGGACACCTGGCAGCTGGGAGGAACCTGTGGGAGAGCAGGTTGCAGAGGAGAGTCCTGAGGACCTGAGTGCCAGGCGGAGGGTCGTGGACACCATCTAGGATTCAGTGGAGAGACGTCTCAGGACCTGGCCTATGCAGCCTGCAGTGTGTTTTGCTAAAATACTTCATATTTAGAAACTCTTAACTCTCTTTTTACCTTTCAATGAGTTCTCCATAATGCTCTCAAAATGGAAAAACAATCAAACTTGAACTAATCCTGTTCTCTAGGACTAGGAAAGCCACCTCCTACCACGAGTAGACAACATATACCTTGCCCTGAAAACTCCCTTTCTGGGGGCTGTTTGGAAATAACGCTAGCAAACAAACAAACAAACAAAAGAAAAGGAAATCGACTCAGTCATCCCAGCTGGTGAGTTTCGAAGAAATTAAATGTTTTAGAAGAAATAGAATAAAGAAAAAAAGACCACAGACATTGCACAGAAATCTAAACCCAGGAGCGTGGCATTTAAAAACCAGCCATTTATTTTCTGGAACATCTCTTGCAGCCAAATCCCAACCACTCCCATCCCCCCCCCCCCCGCCCCCCACCCCGCCCCAAACCTCCTACCCTCCCTCCCCGCCCGCACAGTCCCTCACCACCCGCCCCAGCACCTCGCAGGCTCGTGGGATGACGTTGCTTGGTAGTGCCCGTGGCCACTCAGGTGAGGGGGTCCCCCAGCCCCCCCAAGGCGCAGGCGGCCAGAGTCCGCTCGCTGCTGCCACCATCCCAGCGGGGGTGGGAGGGGTGCTGGCCGCGAGGGGAAGGGGCGGGGGACGCCGGGGCGTGCGGGAGCCGGGAGACTGGGGGACGACGCGGGGCGGGGGCGCGGCGAGGGCGGGAGCGGCGGGGGCGCGCCGGCGCGGGGCCGGCCCTGCTTCCCCGGGTCGCCGGCTGACGCGCGCCGCAGTCGGAGCCCCGGACGCGCGGGCGCAGGGACGCGGGGCTGCCGGGAGCGACAGCTTCCTCCCAACCGAGGGCATCTGCGCTCCGGCCTCTCCGGCCACCGCTCCGGGCCGAGTGGCGGGCGCCGCGTACGAACGTGAGTAGCTCGCGGCGCGTCCGGTGCGACTCTCGGTGCTGCCAGGGGGGCAGCGGCTGCAGCGGGGGGCGCGGGCGCTGGTGTGCGGGCACCGGGCACCGGCCCGGGGCTGGGCGGAGAGCTCTCCTGCGGGCAGGGCGAGCCTCGTCGCCCGCTCCCTGCTTCTCCTTAGGCCCGACCCCGGCGGGCGCGGGGTGAGGGCACCGGGGAGGACCGCATCCCCGGCCGCGCGGGCGGGCGCCCACCGCCGCCTCCCGGCTCTGACCAACTTACGCCTCCGCGCCCACGCCCCGCGCGTTGCGGGAAGCCCTACCTCGCGGTCTCTCCATGTGAAGTTGGGCCTCGAGGGGCTGCCGAGCCGGACATTGGGCTTCCCGGGAACCGGACGCCGAGGGTTGGGGGGTCCCGGGCCAGTGCCGGCGGGCGGGGAGCGCAGCAGCGGCCGGGCGGGTGCGCTCGGGCGGGAGCGCGTGCCGTCCCCGCGGCCGCAGCTGCGCGTGGGCTTTGTTCGGCTGCGCTCACACCTGCGCGGGCCGGGGAGTTCGGGGGCGAGCCCACCTCCGCTCCCGCCGCTCTGGAGAGAACAAGGGGCGCCTGGGGACGGCGGGGCGGGGGCTTTCCTGTGCTTTGTGGCCCCACAGGTGCGGGCCCCGGGGGTCCTGGCGCCCCGCCCCGACGCCCTGGGCTGGGACTTGTTGGGACCGGCTCCCGGAGGGGGTGTCTGGCAGCAGCCTGGCCGGGGAGGCCGAGTGGAGCCGCGAGTGACTGCCGGATCCGGAGCATCCTGGGCGCGGCGAGCGCCATCTGCGCCGGGTCCTGCCCGCCTCGCGGGTGGGCGCCGCAGCGGGCCCGTCCTCAGCCGATCGCCGGCTCCGCGCGTCTGGGCCCGCATCTGTCCGCGCCCGGAGCGGGGAGCCAGGGAGTCGTCGTTTCTTCCTGAGCGGTGTCCACGGGCAGCGAGTGACGCCGGTGGGGTCCCAGGGTCCGGGGGGCTGGAGAGCAGGCCAGTTGCCTTCCCTCCGGACCGTCTCCCTGCCGCCTGCCTCCGGGTCTGCGCCGCACCCTCTACCCCGACCCTGTGGTCGCCCCTGCGGAGCGAGGGTGCTGGCGCCGAGAGGGGGCGTCTGTCTCCCACCCCGCCTCTCTCCTGGCTTTTGGTGCCATCCGTTCCAGCCCGAGGCCTCCGGGGCTCGCAGCCGTCCGTCTTCAAAGGGGAGCCTGCTTTTCCTGCCGGGCCCCGCGAGGTTACCGTGCAGAGCGCGGTTCCCCAGGGCCGGGCCCTGCCTCGCCCTAGACCCTGGCCAGCAGAGGTGGAAGCCAGTGTGGGAGAAGGGAGCTCCCCCTGGGACTTTGCTGGGGAGGAAGGCGGTAGCCTCTGAATGCAGCCCCGGGGAGGCTGGGCCGTTTTGCGTGGGACTGACTGTTCGATGCTAACCATGCCCAGCTATTAAAATATTGTAATAATAGGTCGCGAGTCAATGAAACCTTCCCGAAGAACTGAAAGGGGTTTAGACAATTGGATGCTTTCTACTTTAATGATCGTGAGAGTCAACATTTTTGTTTGTTTTTTTGAAAAGCTGCAGATGTGCTTGGTGCTGTGCAGTTTACAAGTATCATCTCATTTACTTTCAGGAAGGTCCTATTTCATAAACGGGGAGATGGAAACGGAAAGAAACCAAGTAACTTTCCTAAGGCCACATAGCTAGGAAGTAGGGGAGCAAGGGCTAGCTTCTTGCCCCTACGCTTTGTCATTCAAGACTGTGGACATGTGGCTGTTCGGAGGCTCCTTGGTTTAGAGGAAGCCTGAAACCATCCGGTGTTCAGAATCAGGGACGTATTATAAGCCCATTTAATTCTAACTCCTGCAGACCTCACAGTAGCAAGCAATATAGTAATTCGGGGAATTGTATTTGTAGAATAGCCTTTTATTGCCCGGTATTGCTCTTGAATTCCTTTACAAGTTCCTTTATTCTTGTTAGCTTTTAAGTACTTGGCTGTTAACCCACGATTCAAGTAGTGAACAGTCACTGGACTGTGCTTAGTGACCAGTGAGGGGGGGGCCTCCCCCCCCTCATTACAGAGACTGAGAGATTTCTGGCATGTCACACTTTTTGAGTAAATTTAAAAAAAAAAAAATAAAGGTAAAGTTTTCATTTGGCAATGCTTCAATCTCAGGTTCCCAGCCTCGAATCTCTTTTGTAGACACTTTTGACTGCGGAAGATGTACTCCTCAGATTGGATATTGAAGTTAAATAGAACTGTAGTATAAAACCTTAAAAAAGCATTTGCTATCCTAAATATATAAGAATGTTTGGTGCATTTACACAAATGCTCCATATTAACTACTGGAAGCAAGAATTAGAACTAAAGTGAAATTAGCTATTCCTGGAATAGCTTTTAGCATGATTTTAAATGGACTGATCACTTGGAAAAATGAGTTCTAAATTCTACTGACTCATGGTCTTCTTTCAGCCTGCTTTTACTAGTCCTTTATTACAGGAAATTTGCCAAGCATGTCACACAACCCAGGAGTTTTAGAGCTGTAAGAGAACACTATGTAAACCTTTGGGTTTCAAAATCAGTACAGTGGGGCTGGGAGAGGTTACCCAGCCCTCTAATGCAGGGAAGTGATGAGGTCTTTGGACTGTGCCCTTACACCACATCCTTTAAAAAAATGCTTCTATTGATTTCACAAAGGAAGGGAGAGGGAGAGAGAGATAGAAACATCAGTGATGAGAGAGAATCATTGATCCGCTGCCTCCTGCACACCCCCCACTGGGGATGGAGCCTGCAACCCAGACATGTGCCTTGACCAGAATCGAACCCCCTGATTCATAGGTTGACGCTCAACCACTGAGCTACACCGGCTGGGCACCACATCATTTTTTATTATTGCATCAGTGATGGTAATTAGAAAGCAAGTTGTCTTTAGAAAGATAGTTTCTGTGATGCCAATGTGACAACGACAATAATAGTTGGGTGTGAGCACTTCGGGAAGGTGCGAAGGTATGAGAATGTATTCACCTGGATACATTCTCAGAAAACTTCCTGACAATGCTTTTGTGTTGGTGTAGTTTTGCTTGTGTGACTGGTTGAATATAAATAGAATCTGAAGATATCATATTGTGTATACACAAAGGAGTTCTTTAATGGAACCCCACAAGAAGCTTTTCTGATGAAGAAATTTGTTCATTCATTCGTTCATTCGTTCATCGCCACTTACCGGGTGCATGTTCTAGGGATACCGTGTACTGGGGATACAGTGGTGAGCAAAACAATGCCTGCCTTGGGGGAGATCCTGATTTTATGCCACACACTTCCACATGCAGGTATTCTTTTATCATACACTGTAAATGCACAGCTTGTGAACTTGCACAAACTGAGCACACCCGACTCATGCTGGAAACAGGGAACGGGGAACATGCACGTCAGAGACAGCCCTCTTGTGGCTCCTACCAGTCATTGCTCACCTTAAGGGTAACCCCTGAGAAACCCACCCTTTTTCCCCTGATATTCTCGCATGAAATCAGAGTCTTTGTCCTAGTTAGTTCGGGCTGCCTTAACAAAATGCATACTGGGTGTCTTAAACATCAGACATTTATTTTCTTACACCTCTGGTGGCTGGAAGTCAGATCCAGATGCCATCATGGTTGGGTTCTCTCAAGAGCTTTCTTCCATGCTGTCCTCTCCCTGTGCCCATATAGCTTTTCCTTGGCACGTGCCTGGAAAGAGAGAGAGGGAGGGAGGGAGGGGGAGAGAGAGAGAGAGAGAGAGAGAGAGAGAGAGAGAGAGAGAGAGAGAGAGAGAAAGAGAGAGAGAGAACTTCCTCTTTTAAGGCCACTGATCCTATCATATTAGGACACACCCTTATTACCTTATAGAACCTTAATTACTGCTAAAAGCCCTGTCTCTGAACACAGTTGTATTGGAGATTAGGATGTCAACATATGAATTGGGGGGAAGGAGAGGGAGGGGGACACAGTTCAGTCCATAGGGGTCCTGATTTGCTGCCTCTGTCACAGTCTTTGGAATCTCATTCCCATTTACAAAGAACATTTTCCACTTGGGAAGCATGGTAACCAATAACGAATTTAACGAGAATATAGAATTCCTAAAGTATTCTTTTTTTCTAGGAAGTTTTGTGTGCTTGCATCCAAAGACTGCTTTAGTCTTCAACTGCTGAGATGATTAGCAAAGAGGAAGAGCAATGGAAATGATTGAACATTACTAAATAACTTCTAGATGTATTGCACTTTTATGTTTCATGTTTTCCCACCTGGAGGCGCCTTGGCTTTCCTGCTAAGTGAAGTCGGAGGAGGTGGTAGGGATCTCTTAGCATCTAAGGATGTCAGGAGCAAGAATCCAGTAGCTTACTTTATTTAACCTTTTGTCCACCCAAGCAAATGAAAGGCCCCTTTAGTTTTAGAGTTTTTTATTGCCATCAGAAGCAAAGACTAGGAAATATTCTCAAGTGAACTGATGGGTGTTTATTTTTCCTCTGAAAATGTGAATGAGAGGGCTGCAGGAAGAAAATATGGGATGGCTCAGCCTCCAGCAGTAACTCTTTCAATAGCAGGTTGAGTTTAAATGGGGGAGCAAATGCAATATATGTATAGAAAATGGGATGTTTTTGCTAAGTTACATCTTTGTTTTGGTGAAATATATGTAACAAAATTAACTGTTTTAACCTTTTTTAAAAATCCTTACCCACAGAGAGAAACATCAATGTGAGAGAGACACGTTGATTGGTTGCCTCCCCCAGGCACAGCCACCTCAGGGCTGGCTCAAGGCTGAAGATGGAGCCTGCAACCAAGGTACATGCCCTTGACTGGAACCAAACCCAGGACCCTTCAGTGTTTGGGCCAAAGTTCTAAACCCTGAGCCAAACTGGCTAAAGCGGTTTTAACTATTTCTAACTGTATCGTGTAGTGACATTGAATACTTCACATTGTTAAGTAACCATCACTGCTGTCCATCCTTCCAGAACTTTTCTCACCTTCCCAAACTGGAACTATGTGTGCATTAAACACTAACCCTCCATTACCCTTCTCCTGCAACCCTGGAAAGAATCATTCCTCCTTCTGTCTCTATGAGTTTAACAATTTGACTACCCTAAGTGCCTTATGTGAATGAAATCCTACAGTATTGTCCTTTCATTTCACTTTATAAAATAAGTACTAGAGGCCGGGTGCACAAGAGGGGGAGAGGGGGAGAGGGGGAGGGTCCCTCAGCCTGGCCTGCACCCTCTCCAATCGGGGAACCCTTGGGGCTGCTGGCTCCTAACCGCTCACCTGGCTGCTGGCCTGATCCCCCTAACTGCTCTCCCCTGCCAGCCTGATCACCTGTAACTGCCTCTGCCTCAGCCCTGCCACCATGGCTTTGTTCGGAAGGATGTCTGGAAGGTCATCTGGAAGATGTTCAGTCTAATTAGCATCTTACCTTTTTATTAGTATAGATGCCACCTTGTCTTAAAAATGCAGGTTGTTAGCAGGTTTTCCTATTGTGCAAGGGGAGCCTGCAGTAGCATCCTGGGTTCTGACCAGGGCTTATGCACTGGTGCTTTATCTCAGCAGACGAGATTCCTAGAAGAAGACTCTTGGATGTACCTTGAATATTTCTATTGATTTTGCCAAATCCTCCTTCAAAAATGTTGAACCACTTTAAACTCCCACCAGCAACCTTGTGTGTGCCCTCTGTCCTACTTTGATGCCAATATCATTGATTTCCCCCTAGAAATTTCCCTTCCCTAGCCGGGACTGCTTGGTAGTTGAGCCAAACTCACTATTCAGCCTGGGACTTGATTTCCCGAGATAGAATTATGGAGGAGGAAAAATAGTGTTCCTCTACCCTTCTGAGTTCTTAGCGGAGGCCGTGTAATGAAAGACAGATTACCAAGAGAAAAACAAAAGTTCATTAACATGTGTACCTCGTGTATATGTGGGAGATCCCAGGGGAAAATGAATAACTCCCCAAGGTGGCTTAGAATCCAGATTTAAATACCTTCTTCCTAGGGAAAGGGGACGGGATATCTAGGTCTCTTAGAGGAGAGTACATGAGTTTTAGGAAAGATGAATGGGGGTGGGGGAGATAGTTTGTAATAAAGTTTGGGTGTGATGTCAACTTGTTGTCTCCTGTGACAGGAGTCAGTCTTCACTGGCTGATGACACTTTTCCCATCGAGGGAACCTTTTGTGGGGGTCCAATTTTTGACAGATCAGGATACTTTAGTGAAAGCCTATCCTTGCATTTGCTGTTTTTCAAGCATCTGCAGCTCAAGATCATCAATATACAACACAGCATATGTTGGGGTGGCATGTTCTCTGACCTTCAGAATAAACCCAACAAAAGCTTGTTTCCTTTCTTAGATGATTTGCTACAGTAGTGTTATTCCCTGGAGACAGTATTCTGACCAGACCTCCTGGGAGTGGTCATAACATACACTGTGCTTGTAGAAAGGTGTAGGCCATATCACTAAATAAATCAGGGTCAGTTTTCTCATCTTGTGGAAAGGGAGATAAAGTTATGATAGTTTATCTCCCTTTCCACAGGTTTCCTGCAGATTTGTGTCTCTGCTGTAGCCCCAGTGCCCCCCTCCCCAGCTTCTCCGCGGCTCTGGGGCTTAGAGCTGCTGAGTGCTGGGCCCAATTGAAGGTTTGTGTCTCTGCTCCTACAACCTCAGTGGCCCCAACACCTCCACAGCAACTGGGCTCAGAGCTGCTGGCGTGCCAGCCACCCTGTAGGCCGGGTCCCCACGCCTTGGACCCCAGCGGCCCCAGTGCTGAGGCGGGGCTCAGAGCTGCTGGGGTGCTGGCCCCCTGCAGGCCCCACCACTGGGGTCTGAAGAGCAGAGACCGGGCCTGCAGGGGGCCTGGCACCCCAGCGGCAGCAGCAACCAAGCAGGCCCAGAGGCCCTCTTCCAGTGGGTTGGGCAGAACGCCTATGTCGTCATCATGGCGACGATGCAAGCGTCTTATCCCAGCCACCATCTTTGACTCAGAGTGACGGTTAATTTGCATATTACTCTTTTATTAAATTATATAATGTCTTCAAGGCTCATCTATGTGTCAGGATTTCCTTCCTTTTTAAAGCTGAATAATATTCCATTATATGTATATACCAGTACATACCACTTTAAAAAAAAAGAAGTATTAACCTGTTAGTGGGCAGTTGAGCTGTTTCCACTTTTTGGCAATTATAAAAAATGTTGCTGTGAACATGTGCATACAAGTATTTTTTTGAGTCATTGCTTTCAGCTTTTAGGGGAAAGTAGCCAGAAGTGGGATTGCTGGATCATATGGTAATTCTATTTTAATTTTTTGAAGAGCCACCATAATGTTTTGCATAGCAGCTGCAAAATGTTACATTTCCACCAAGAGTGCACAAGGGTTCGAATTTCTCCACATCATCACCAACACTAATTTTCTGTTTTCTTAATAATTAATAGCCATCCTATTGGGTGTCAAGAGCTATAGCTGTTACTTTTTAAAATGTATATATTTTTATTTTCAGGATGGGAGAGGGAGATAGAAACAGCAATGATGAGAGAGAATCATTGACCAGCTGCCTCCTGCACATCCCACAGTGGGGACTGAGCCCACCACCCGGGCATGTGCCTTTGGGCACATGCTAATTCTAATACGCTAATTAGAATTGAACCTGAGACCCTTCAGTCCATAGGCCGATGCTTTATCCACTGAGCCAAACCAGCTAGGGCAAGTTGTTACTTTTTAAAGTTATAAGTTAATATACAATGTATTGTGAAAAAGTTATTCATAATTTTTTCCAACTTATCAGTTTAACTTTTCAAAATTATTAATTTCAGTAAGAGGGAGGGAGGGAAGTAGGGAGGGAGAGAGAGAAAGAGAGAGAGAGAGGCATAGAAACATCAATGATGAGAAAGAATCATTGATCGGCTATTGGGGATGGAGCCCACAACCCAGGCATCGAACCGTGACCTCCTGGTTCATAGGTCGATGTTCAACCACTGAGCAATACTGGTCGGGCTCAATTTAACTTTTATCAATAAGGAGATGGCTGGTTTTTAAGAAGTATTCATTGACTCCATACTTCGCACAAAGCATGAAATAGAGGCTATATAGCATGCGTATCATTGGCCAGGATAAGCCAGCATTGGGGACATACATTCATGTTATTATTTTTAAAGGTTGAATTAGAGCATATATGTCTGTAGTGCACTTGTGCTAAGTGATTTTGCTGTGAGGATCGGTTACATATTAGTATGCTTTTATTTTACTGAAAAAATGACATTATTATTTTAACCCATATCAAGAGCATATTTGCCTCATATCTAGAAATATGTAGGGATGTGCTGGAGCCATAAATTTCAGGTCTGCGCTGGGCATTTCCCCCCACCATTGAGACTTTAAAGATGACAGCACAAACCCTCACCACCCAATTATAATTGCTTAGCTGAGCCAACAAAAAAGATGTGGTGTCAATTGAATTGACCTATTTTACTAGCCTACAAGATTGGAATTTCAAATTAGAAAAAGGTAATTTTTAAAAGTCTGATGGAGGATTTCCCTTAATTGTAAAAAAAAGAACAATCAAAAACTAGTGAATGAATACCGATAAAGGGAACAAACCTACAAACACTTGCTCATCTGCTGCTCATACTGTCCAACTGGCTTATGCAGCTTAAAAACAGGAATGACAAGTAGATCATGTCTTTTGTGCTCTCTGGTTTTCTTCCTTACTGCCCTGTCCTGAATGAAGCATTGCTGAACTCGCATGAGGATGCAAATGACAGTTACTGTCAGATGAAAGTGATCCTTTAAAAATTCTTCTTATTAAATGACAGCAAGGGTTGGAAAAAGTAGTTTGAATATATATGTGTGTGTGTATATATATTTATATGTATATTTAAATGTTATGATGTGCATGGTATATTGGTTCAAAATGCACTGTAACCAGAAAAAATATATTCCCAGGGCAATCTGAGGGAATCCTGTAGGAGGCCTTCTACTGTATGATATGCAGTGAATTTGATTTATCTTTCTCAAGTGGGCTGAGAGCATTCGGAAAATTCAGTATATGTATTCAGTGTGTAGTGCTCTTTTCTCCAGATTTCAACTTTAAAGCTACTTTCATGCCACTTTTAGATGCCCCTGGCATTTGAACAGTCTTGATTTACAGCATACATTTTGAGTGAATGTTACAAACTCATGGAAAACCCCATTAACATACTCTCTCTCAAGGGAACGGGAAAGTACTAATGTCCCATTAATTATGCCTTAAGGTAAAAATGGACTGTGGCATGGGTTCCATCCTGGAGTGTTTTTGGTCTTTGCGGAAGGATGGCTTGCGAGCTGGAGTGCGGCTGCCTTCCAAGGCCCTGCGCGCTTTTCAGTCCCTCACCTCAATAGGGAGCTGAAAGGACAGCACGGAACAAAGGAGGCCTGTTTTGCCTGCCCCACTTGCTGGGCTGTTGTCGTGGCCCTTTTCACTGAAGGACGGAGGGGGAGCTGGGTCAGAGTTGAAGAACACTGAAAAGGAATTCAAGCTTCATGTCAAAATTTGAATTATAGCTTCAGTTTGAGCACCGAGTAGATTAGTGTGAATTGAAATTTGTGAATCTGTGGAAGCGTAAGTGACAGATGGCGTTGGAACAACGTCCACGGAGCTGGATGGTGTTCCCCAAATGTTGAGTGCCCCAGTGCGGCTCTCGGTAAACACTGAGTTAACTGACAGAAGTTTGAACGCTGTAGGAAGTGCAGTTTGATGCTGTACGCTGCATTAAGACATTGGACTGTGCGAATTAAGGGGAGGCCCCCGCGTCTGGCATACACTTAGATGCACTTGTTTCCCCTAATTGCATTGCAAATCTTCTTCGGACTGTTCAGCTATCCCGCCTCTGGTATCTGCTTGAATAAATACAGAAATGTCCAATCAGCTTCCCTTGTAAAATCTCATGGCAGTGTTTTGATAATTGATCACAGATTGTTTTGAGATGTAACAAGAGAAATCTGTCATAAACATTGACTAACCAGGGTATTCTCCTGTGTGAGTATATTTAAGCTTTCTGCTTCCAGAGAAAACCCGTCGCTGTTATATCTGTTATTGAAGTTATTAATTAGGGCACAAGGTTCCCTATTCAATTTGGTAGGCAGCATCTGATTGAAAACATTTCAGAAAGAGAAGTTAGCTGAATGTCTAACTGGAAACTGGCTACTGGGAAGTTGAGGTTACTGGAATGTAAGAGAAATGAAAAATAATTTTGGGTAATTTGCTTCCTGGGGTTCCATAATACTGCAGTTGGAAAATGTTGCTTTGGTATCTTTGCTACTGTAATGACTTGATGGCAATAGTCTTTTGTTCTGCTATTAGTGGCATGAGGGCTAAAAACCATTTTATATATACATTCAAATGTATACATTCAAATGACTATTCCTACTTTTAGAGAAATAATATTGACAGGGCAAAAAAAATCTACATGAACAAAATAGTGGAGTAGAAATTTAGTGATAATTTAATATTAATTCTGTAGTATAACTAAAAGTGAATTTATTTCAGAATTGATTATGCTAACTTCCATTACATGTATTTTACATAGGTCATGATATATGCTTTGTATGTCTCACAAATTTAAGGTAGCTTGCAATTTAATAATTGGAATAGGGTTTTTTAAACTCCACGGCTGTGTATATATTTCTAGTAACAGTTACTTTGTTGTAAATTAAGTGGAAGGTAAAATATATCAAGGGTTTATTGCTGTCCTAGAGCTATGAGGGGAATCGTTAAACAGCAGGGAGTTCATGGTCAGATTGATCGTTGGGGCTGGGATTGGAACAGCAGAGATCAGGGAGTGCGAAGGATTCAGACAGTGAGAAGGCTCAGGTGGGTAATGAGAATTGTGACATCCAGGAGAAGGATGCTATGTAGAAGGCAGAAGGAGCAAAAGGAATTTTAAATTACGAGGAGAGAGTAAAGAACAGTGCTCTGCGAAGTCAATAACTTAAAATCTGAAAGAAAAAGAGTAAAAATGTTTGTGATAATTGATCTCCATTTCATAGCATTCAATACTAAATATTTCAAGGAGAATTTTTGGTGGCAACTTGACATCATAAAGTGGAAATAACTCACAAGGCACTCTTCAAAAATGAAATATGATAATACATTTAAGAAATGCATTGAGAAGAATTTACTAAGGGTCAAAGCTAAAGTTATTTAAGCATAAAACAGTTAAATTCTTAATCAGATTATCTCTTTCAAGCTATTTTGCTTCTTTATTTACAGAATTAGATATATGAAAACATGAAATTGTCAAACATATTTGAGGGTGACTATTACTATTAAACAGGATTCTTTGCTGTTATAAGAATTATGTGATGAGTGAACTCCTATAATGTTTCAAAGTTCAATTCCAGAACAGCTTCCCAGGGTTATCTAAGTGGACAGATTAATCTGTCTGCTGAATGAGCATAGCATTATAGATACCAAGTGAAGCCCAAGCAAATAAGGCAATCACCTCAGTTTTATGAAAATACTAGAGGCCTAATGCACGAAAATTCGTGCAAGAGTAGGTCTTCCTTCTCCTGGCAGCCTTCCTCCTCTAGCTGCCCACAGGCACCTGGGACCCGGGCTGGCTTACCTTGGTCCCGGCTTTGTCAGGAAGGACACCTGGTCTAATTAGCATATTACCCTTTTATTATTATAGATTTGATATTTCCTGTAAGGAACATTGAGAGGCCAAGTCTCTCAAGATAATAGAATTTGGTTAGCTTTTCCAGGCTTTTGATTGTGGAAACCCAGCCCTTGCTCTGTTCCCTTCGGAGCCTCAGTTGCATTTCCGTGATGCATGTGGTATGTGTGCAAGAGTCCCCATATTTGATGAATGAGTGAATGCAAGAATGAATGATCAAGCCCTGACTGGTTTGGCTCAGTGGATAGAGCATTGGTCTGCGGACTGAAAGGTCCTGGGTTCAATTTTGGTCAAGGGCATGTACCTTGGTTGTGGGTACATCCCCAGTGGGAGGTGTGCAGGAGGCGGCTGATCGATGTTTCTCTCTCATCGATGTTTCTAACTCTCTATCTCTCTCCCTTCCTCTCTGTAAAAAAAAAAAAAATTCAATAAAATATATTTAAAAAAAAAGAATGAATGATCAAATACTTGACATTGCAAAATGTCAAATGGATCTTTTCTTGTTGTTGTTAATCGTCACCTGAGGATATTTTTCCCATTGATTTTTTTTCTTAAGAGAATGGGAGGGGAGAGGGGGGGAGAGAGAGAAACATCGATGTGAGAGAGACACATCAATTGTTTGCTTATGACAAGCACCCCAACTGGAGCTGAGATCAAACCTGCAACCCAGGTACATGCCCTTGACTGGGAATCGAACCAGTGACCCTTCATTGGGTGGCCAATGCTCTAACCATTGAGAAACACTGTCCGGCACTCAAATGGATCTTTTTTGGTGGAGAAAAGTGCGGAATTTGGCCCTCAGCCCTGGTTGAAGACAAAGTCTAGACCAATGGAAATCAGACATTCATAATTTCATGCCTGGATTCTGTATGATTGTAATTTGCTTCCTGTTTCTAAAGTAGGCACTTGAGCAGGCAGGTAAAACAATTTAATCCAGAAGAGTACCAGTTTTAAAATTGCTACTGTGGAGCCCTAACTGGCACCTTTGTGTCCCAAAAGGGCTCTTCTGTATCCCTGGCTCATGGAGATGATTCAGGATTTGCACGGCTTTCCTTTCCCTTCACCCTCTGAAGCTGGTGCTTGTCATTTCCCTTGGAGGTCTCTGGGTGGCTGCTCATTGATGAGTTAAGTACTTTCTGAGATTGCTTTCCACTCTCTGAAATTGAAGAAATCAGAGACACAGAGGACTGGGATGACAAGTATAGAGGCTGGTGTGTGAAACCAACTTCGGAAGGGCTCAGGGTGCAGCTTTGAAAACTAAATTTTCTCACCATTCGGTTGATCATTAAGTACTCCTATCTGCTGTTTTCTTTATTTTCCAACATGAGAGTTTATGTCTTGGCCTTTCCCAACTACTTAGTGGGTTGTATTGGTTAGGTTTAAGGCAGTAGTGCCATGTTTTAGAGACACCTAGAGTAGAAAATGTATGTGAACTTTATAATTAGCTAATTTTTGAGAAGTCACTGGTCTACTCTACATAGACTAAGAAACCTCAGTATATGTATAACCTTGGAAAAGTAGTTTATGTACTCTAGCTAGAAAATGAAGATAAAACACATTTTCTCATCATCCAAACGTATCTCAAAAGGGTCTGTCATTATGAAAAATGATAAAAATGAAAGTGCTGGAAGACATCCATCTATGTTCTTATTAGGTAGAATGCACCTGCCATTTTTTTCACATTAATCTGTCAAATTAGGTTCATATATATATATCATATATCTTTAGCAACAACTTACTCTACATGATTTTGAATAAATGAAGTGGTCTCATGCTGCAAATAGATTGATACTGTTTTTGATTCTGCATGATTTGGACTGTTTTCAAAACTCAAACTATATATTCTTAACCTAAGTGAAAATCAGATTGAATTAATATGATTAAAGTTTGTAGCCCCAACCGGTTTGGCTCAATGGATAGAGCGTTGACCTATGGACTGAAAGGTCCCAGGTTTGAGCATGTACCTTGGTTGTGGGCACATCCCCAGTGGGAGGTATGCAGGAGGCAACTGATGGATGTTTCTCTCTATCCCTCTCTCTTCCTCTATAAAAAATCAATAAAAAATATATTTAAAAAAAGTTTGTAAATTCAGCAGATGCTTTTTTCCAAATGTCAGTAATAGTCTTTTAAAATCTAATTTTTAAATTTTAAACCATATCCTATTTATATTTTTCAAGAGGAGAATCAGTAAATTTTTTTGTGTTTCAGTCACAATTAACTGACAACCCCACAAACCAATAAAGCATGAAACCATTTAACATATTCAATAAACCAAGCTCACAAATTTTCTATCTTTAGAGGTTTTACATAGAGAGAAACACGTGCAATGAGGCTTGTAGCAGGTTTGTGTAGATGTCATTGTTGTGTTTATTCTGTTCCTTTGCATCTATTCTGTTCCTCTGTACCTCAGAGGCAATATAGGCACTTAAGAATAGTGGCCACACAGACACTTTGGAAAACATTAAAAACAGAACTACCATATGATCCAGGAATTATACCACTTCTGGGTATATATCCAAATGAAATAAAAACAGGATATTTAAGAGATATCTGCTCTCCATGTTCATTGCAGTATTATTCACAATAATAAAAATATGAAAACAACCTGTGTCCATCAACAAACGAATGGATAAAGAAGAGATTTCATATATATTTGTGACAACACAAATGAACCTGGAGGGCATAGAAAAAGGAAAGACCAATACTTTATGGTATTGATTATATGTGACATCTATAAGAAAAAGTCAAACTCAGACATAGAGAGTAGAAAAGTGGTTGCAGGGCCTGGGGGCAGGAGAAATAGAGAGAAGTTGGTAAAAGGGTACAAACTTGGTTATAAGATAAATAAGGTCTGAGGATCTAGTGCAAAACATGGTGATTATCTATATACTAGGGGCCCAGTGCACAAAAATTTGTGCATTCGGGGGAAGGGGATCCCTTTGCCCGGCCTGTGCCCTCTCACAGTCTGGGACCCCTTAAGAAATGTTCACCTGCTGTCCAGCCTGCATGAGGGGCTGAGGGCTGTTTTCAGGCTGCCCACAGTTCCCATTGACCCAAGGTCCCAGCGAGGCTGGCTGGAATCAGGTTACTGGGGTTTATTTATCTTCTATAATTGAAACTTTGTTACCTTGAGCAGAGGCCTAAGCAGGCAACGGAAGCCTCCTGTTTGCTTCAGCTCTGTGGCTTCTATAATTGAAACATTGTTGCTTGAGCAGTGGCTCAGCCAGCCTAGTCAGGCAGTTGCAATGGAAGCCTCCTCTTATTCCAGCTCCATGGCTGCCAGCTGCCATCTTGGCTGGGTTAATTTGCATACAGCCATTCTGATTGGCTGGCGGGCGTGGTTTGACTGTCTCTTAGTGGTGGTCAATTTGCATATTACTCTTTTATTAGATTAGATATAAGGAGCCAGGGGCCGTCACATCCGAAACAACCAAATGGACAATCGAACAGGCTGAGTGGGGTGACAAGGCCAGCAGGGGGTTTAATGAGGGACAACCAAACGACTGAGCAGCAGGTTGTATGGGGCAACCAGGCCGGCAGGGGGTGCACTGAGGGGCGGCCAAATGACCGAACAGCAGACTTTGTGGGTGACCAGGCCGGCAGGGGGGAGGTAGTGAGGAGCAGCCAGACTGGCAGGGGTGCAGTTGGCAGCAACCAGGCCAGCAGGAGGGCAGTGAGGGATGACCAGGCCAATAGGGGGAGCAGTTGGGAGTGACCAGGCTGGCAGAGGGACCAGTAATAGGTGAACAGGCCAGTAGTGGGGGAAGTTGGGGGAAGCCAGGCTGGTATGGGGGGCAGTTAGGGGCAACCAAGCTGGTGGGGGGGGCACTTGGGGTGACCAGGTTGGTGGGGGCGGCAGCTGGGGATGACCAGGCTGGCAGGGGGGCCAGTTAGGGGCAATTAGGCAGGTAGGCGAGCAGTTAGGAGCCAGCCATCCCGGATTGTGAGAGGGATGTCTGTTTAGGCCCAATCTCCAGGATCAGACATCCTTAAAAGGTTCCCGGATTGGAGAGGGTGCAGGCTGGGCTGAGGGTACCCCCTCCCCTGTACACAAATTTCATGCACTGGGCCTCTAGTAGTTAATACTGTATTGTATAATTAAAATTTGCTAAGGGCATAGAATTTAAATACTCTCATCCTCCAAAAAAATAATAGGTGATGGATGTATTAATGAACTAAATGGGAGGAATACTTTTCACAATATAATATATACATATATCAAATTATGATGTACACTTAAATATCTTACAATTTTGTTTGTCAGTTATACCTCAGTACAGCCGGAAAGTAATTACTGACCTGGGTGTAAACTCAGAGCTTTAGAAATGGGCATGTGTTGTAGGTCAGTAGCATCCCCCCAAATTATGTTTAAATCCTAACCCCTAGTACCTCAGAATATGACCTTATTTGGAGATAAGATATTTATAGTTAAAATGAGGTCATTAGAGTAGGCCCTAATTAAGTATAAGCAGTGTTTTCATAAAAAGAGGAAATTTGGAGACGAGCACAGTGGGAGAAAGCCTTATGGAGATGAAGGCAGAGATTAAAAACCTAGGAACACCAGAGATTCCCAGCAAACCACTAGAAGCCAGGGAGAAGCCTGGAACAGATTCTCCCTCATAGCCCTCAGAAATAACCAGCCTTGCTGACACCTTTATTTTGGACTTCTAGCCCCCAAAACTGTGTTCATATGTCTATATATCTATATCCACCAGTGTCTACTTTGTACATCAGAAGATTGTGCTTATATAAATTACTAGAGTCGGGGTGGGGGTCCCTTAGTCTGGCCTGTGCCCTTTCAAGTCTGGGACCCCTCGGGAGATGTCTGCCTGCTGGCTTAGGCCCGCTCCGTGGGGGATCGGGCCTAAGCTGGCCGTCAGACATTCCTCTGGCAGCCTGGGAGCCCTTGGGAGATGTCCACTTGCCAGCTAGGAGCAGGCCTAAGATGCAGTCAGACATCCTTAGCGCTGCTGAGGAGATTCCTGCCACCATCACTGTGCTGGCAGCTGGCAGCCTGGCTTGTGGCTGAGCAGAGCTCCCCTTGTGGGAGCGCAGTAACCACCAGGGGGCAGCTCCTGCATTGAGCATCTGCTCCATGGTGGTCAGTGTGTGTCATAGTGACCAGTCATTTTCAGTTGTTCTGCTGTTAGGGTCCATTTGCATATTACTCTTTTATTATATAGGATAGAGGCCTGGTGCACAGGTGGGGGCCGGCTGGTTTGCCCTGAAGGGTGTCCCAGATCAGGGTGGGGGGTCCCGCTGGGGTGCCTGGCCAGCCTGGGTGAGGGGCTGAGGGCCGTTTTCAGGCTGGCCACACCCGTAGGCTGGAAGCAGGTATCTGGGATTTATTTACCTTCTATAATTGAAACTTTGTAGCCTTGAGTAGAGCTCAGGACCAGCCAGAGAAGGCAGGAAACTTGGCTTCCTCCATCGCCGGGGGTAATGCATTCCTCCTGCTCACTCCAGCTCCTTGGCCACAGGCATCTTTCTGACAGAGTGAGGGTGTGACAGTTAATTTGCATATTACTCTTTTATTTAAAAGGATTATTTAGAAAATCTCTATACCTTGAATTAAAACACGGAAATACTGGGATTGGTAGGGACAGTATTCATTTTATTAACTGGACAATGTATGAGGTTGGTAGGTTTAATCAATGGATTACTCTTTTTGGTTGTAATCAAGTTGACTCCAAATTGGCTGCCTTTCTCAAGTGCAAATTGTTATCACTTGGGAACTTCAAGTGGAAGATTTTGTTCAAGTCTCTGCAGGTGCCTTTGCTGTTTCTTGCCAATCAGAAGGTGTCTTTGCATTTGGAAAATGGTATGTGTGCTGATAATTCCTCATATTGAGGAAAGTGAAAGCTTAGATGAGCTATTTAACTACTTCCCTGCAAATGCCATGTCAGTGGAACAGAGTGAAGGATTACATTGTGGAGAATTTTGAAGCTAAATATCATCAGGCAGCACCTCTGTCTTTTGAAGAAGCTGATGGCCAGGTGCTTTAACCAACTTGAATATTAGTTTGAATGAATTAAAAACTCTCAAAGCATTTTGACTGGCCCTTAATGACATCAGCCCACTTGGTTGAATGTCTCTTCTTCATTTCCACTAGCGACAGACTTCTCTGTCTTAGATGGTAACCTCCTTCCTGGCAATGAGCCCATCTAGTAATGTCTTATGTATGGCATTTAATGAGTTTCCACATCCAGAGAAGGGCCCAATTGTTTTAAATACAAACAATGAGATAATTTGGTAGGGAGGTTTTTGGGATGAACACTGAGGACTTTATACCTCTGAGTTTGTATGCTTTACTAATCCCATTTAAATATGTAAACCATTTGCTAATTCAGGATTTCCTTCTGGTGTCAGATTCTCCCTTGCTATGGACTCCAGTCAGGAGGGACTAACAAAACCCACTGGCATCCAGCAGGAAATAATTTGGAATCAGGGCTGTTTTAATTTTGCAGGTTCTTGCAGCTTCTCTTTACCTTGCAAGGCAGTGAGGTGCAGATTGATGGAGTGAAATGTCCAAGGCCCTAGAAAAGAGAATATAGAATATAGGCACTGGTTTGTTTCTGAAAATCACCATCTCGGTGTAAACTTTTTATTAAATCTTTTCATATTTGCCTTGGAAGACAGTTGTATGAAGATGGCTTGGAAGATTTATGGGAACCATTGTGACATTTGGTGTTGACCAAAATTTATTCGCAAATGTACTAATATGGGGTAGCAGTGCTAGTTTTAGGATAAATTACCAGTCTTAGGTCCATTTTATTATTTTAAATTGTTAGCCTAGATTTTGTTACATTAAACTCATATTTAAAAATTTTGTGTATGAGATGACACTTTCCCTATTTCTTACTCTAGTCAAGCAGAATACATCTTGGGAAAGCAGTTACTTTAGGGAAAATGGAAATGGACTCTGCTCTGGTCATCTTCCAAGCATAATTTCAGTCCTCCCCAACTCTCCTTCAATCTCCTCTACATAGTTAGGAGTGGGCCAGTGATGAATATGCATGTGTCACACACCTATGACCGAGAGATCCTCCCTCAAGAAATGGCAGAGTATCAGTTACTTGAAACAGATGACTGGTGACAGCTGCTGTCTGTGGCTCACCGGGCTCCCTGCCCTGCGCTGACAGCTGCACATCACATCTCCTGCCATCACACCACCCCTGCCACCTCCATCCAAACAAAGGGGCTGAGCCTACTGGGCCCAAGGCAGTACTTCCTGGGCAGTCTGCTCCTGAGGTAGAATGTATGAAGATGTCTCTCTGAATTTTAGGAAACAAGATCACAATGATTTTTACTTCTTTGCTATTAATAAATAACAGTAATCCACAATGTTTATTGGCTACTTAACTATATAAACATCTTACAAAAATCATCTCATTTAGTTTTCATGACAATCCTTTACATCAGAGGCCAGATATAAATATTTTAGAGTTTGTAGGTTGTGTAGTTTCTCTCAGAACAGGGAAAATGTGTAAAATGAATGGACATTTCCATGTTCCCATAAACTTCCTTTATAAAAATAGGTGGTGGGCCAAATTTGGCTCATGGGTTGTAGTTTCCCAACTCCTGCTTTATGCTATCATACCCTTTTGACAGATGAGAAAACTGAGGCTTAGGGAATTTAAGGGTCAGAATAGCACAGCTGTTAAAATGCAGAACCAAAGGAGTTTGACTTTCATTCCTTAGTCTTAACTCCTGTGAGCTACGAGTTATCTTGCCATGAGAGATGATAAGAAATAGGATTTTAGTTTCGGCATGTTGTAAGTTACAGATTTTGACCCAAACTTCCAAGAGAAACTTCCAGTTCCCTTAGAAACATGGAGGGAAGTATCAGTCCATGTTTTGAAGATGCTATTTAGGTAATATCTAAACTAATAAAAGCGAAATATTAAAATTAACCGTTTCTCCGAGACAGGGTAAGCCACGCCCACCAGCCAATCAGAGCAGCTGTATGCAAATTAGCCCAGCCAACATGGCGGCCGCCACTCACGGACCTGAGTAAACAGCCCTTTCCATTGCGGCAGGAGCGAAAGTGAAGCTGCGCCCCTCAGCTCAGCTCCG
>PVJC01030744.1:0-21008 GCA_004026665.1 Murina feae
ATATATGATGTTCTTTTCTCTGTATGAAGGAGGATGGAATGAACTTTACCCTTCCACACTCCCGCCTCCTCCCAAATGAATTTCATGTTTGTTCCCGGGACTAGACTGACAGCGCAGAAGACTGAGGCCTTCTGTCTCCACCTGGGCCAGTGGGCACCGGCCCAGTGGGGTGGTTTGGAGCTTGTCTTTGAAGCGTGGGCACAGACCACCTCTGAGGGAGAGAGAGGAGCATGTCAGAGGGCCCCGTGAGGAGCTCACCTTCCTTTGCCCTATTGTTTCCTGTTTATTTGGGAGGGATGGGGATGGGGGGCACAGTGTGGGTGGGGTGGCAGACTGTGCCTCTCCATTCTGATGCTGTCCTTTCTTCCATGAAGACTGTATGGAGGGAGGAAGTGGAGCTTGTGGGGCATGACAGCATCATGGCAGGGGACCAAAGTTTTGTTTGAATATATAAGGTAATTTTTAAAAACTTTAGTTATTTTAATCATTTTTAATGAGGTATAATTAACATAGATGAATTTTAAGGATTTACTAGTTGTTCCATAGTTTTAAAAATTGTGTCCATTTGTAAAACCATTACCTGAAGCAAGTGACAGAACATTGCCATCATTCCAGAACATTCCCTGGTGCCCCTTCCCAGTCAGTCCTATCTCCTGTCCCTCCTCTGATCCTTCCACCTAGAGGTGATCACTGTATCTGGCTTCTCTCACCATAGAGACATTGGGTGTCTATGACTTTGACCCTGAAGGACTCTCGTTGGCTGATGTTAACAGCTAAGCAGAGGTCGTTATGTTAGAGGCACTGTCTACTGGTCAGAGAGCATAGTCTTCCTTTTTTTTTTTCCCCCACTGCCTTTTAAATCTTTACATAGAAGATTCCATAGCTCTTCAGAATGTTTGATATCAACGACTGTGCAAATCAGAACTATAAGTGCTAAGATTAGTGACAAGAAATAGGAAAAAAAGTCTGTCATTAAGATCAATGATCCTTCTACTAGTTTCTTCCCCATAGAAAAAAGCATTGTGATTAATCTCTGATAATATAATACGTGTTGCTATGATTTTATAATATATAATTAACAACACTAATTATTAATTGAGACTAATTATTAATAATGTAATTTTTTTCATAGCCAACATTTCAGGGCCTAATGTAACAAGCATATGCTCAGCATTTAACGTAGATTATTGATATGTAATAAAATAACCCTGCAGTTTAGCTGTTTAAAAGAACAAACGTGTATTATCTCACACAGTTTCTGATGACCAGGAATTTGTGAGTAGCTTCGCTTAGTGGTTAGGAAATTGCATTCAAGCCAGTGGCTGGGTCTGCAGCCGGAGGGATTGCCAGGGGCTGGAAGTCCTGCTTCCAGGCTCACTCAGTGACACCTGAACACGTTCGCAGGGCTGCTCCCTGAAAGTGAGTGATGAGAGGGAGAACGCCCAAAGTGGAAGCCACAACCTCCAAAAACCCAGTCTCTGAAGTGACATACTATCACTTCTGCTAAGAGCTGTTGGTCATAGAGATCCACTCTAGTAAAATGGTGAAACGGGAGGAGACTACACAGGGGTGTGACGACCAGGAGGTGGTGATCACTGGGGCCTTCATTTTACTGAGGAGAAATGGATGCTCAGAGGGTTTCAGTAAATCCCCAAAGTTGTGTCTATAGGAGGTGAGTAAGATGGACTTGACACCGATCTGGTTATTGCACTGCCGTGTGCTTTCCAGAGTGCCCAGTGCTGGGTGGCCTGAGAGAAGAATGAAGCATGTGCACACCCAGCTGAGGATACCTGGCATGTGGTAGCAATGCCCATTTGATCTTAGAGACCCATCTTGATATAGTTAGTATGAAGAGCATGGCATATACCAGATTTGCAAAATACAATGTCATTTAAAATATATTACACGAGTTCAATCTAAAAGGCTTCTGCTTACACCTTCCTGTGTTACTGTCGGTATTTTGAAGTCTGTTTTTAAATAAATGTTCAGATATTGGGGTAGACCACTAGTATTCTAATTGCATGTGAAAAAAAACTACCCAGAGAGGAAGATTTTGCTTTTCTCCTCTAAGGGTAAGTGTGGTATTAAATCCCATTTAAAAATATTTTGAGATCCATGAAGGATGCTAATAAACCCTGTGAAAAGTCTAGTCATGTTTAAAATTTGAGGGGTTTGGTGTGTGGATGGTGTTTTCTCAGACCATCCCAAGCCACCCTGGCTTACCACATCCAGAAAAGGACATTTTTATAGTTGCCTCCATTGCGAGAGGACCTGACCACTGAGATAAATCTCCCTGTCAGGACCTACTTAAAGGAATTTCGTTTTAGGGAAAGAATTCAGGGAGATTATATGCTCTCTAGCTGGCCCATTAAAAATGTAAACATTTATTCACTTTTTAGTGTCCATACCAAGCAAATAATAAAAGTTATATGGACTCCTCAAGCTCCTTTTCTTTGGAGCTTTTGGAATATTTTACAGAAATAGGAAAGGGTCACCTTCCTAGTCCTGTTCACCAATTTCTTCTTTTTATTATTGATTTGTCATTTGTTCCGTTAAGGGAACTCTTTTCATTCTATTCATTGAACATTTATTTAAACTTACTCTGTGCTAGAAGTAATACCTGTAAAATTACACCATAGATGCCGGAGATAAAAAAGATGAAAAAGATGAGCTTCCTGTCCTCTGGGAACTCACAGTCCGATGCAAGAGTCTAGCAGAGAGAATGATGATTAAACCCGAGGCCATTTTTGCTTTATTGTAAACCTTGGGGGAATGGGTGGTGGATAGGAGGTGCTGGAAGATTGCCCAGAGGGGACAAGGAGGAGTTTTCTACAAGAAGAGGCAAGGGAGGGAACATGGAGGGTCCAGGTGGTGGGAGAGGAATTCTAAGCCGAGGGACTCATTCACAAAGACACACAAGTGAGAGGCAGCGAGGCCTGTTTGGGAACAAGTTGTCTGGGTCCTACAATGGATGACTATCTCTCTACTTCCCATAGATTCGGCAACCAGAATACTCTGTTTCTCTAGGACTGTTCCAAATACAAATGTGTTATTTACCCCAAAAGATAGAGTGCCCAGTACAGGCTCAGAAGATGGCAGCTTTTCTTATTGTTCTCATCGTTGTCGCGACTAATCATATTTTAAGACTACATTTTCTGCTTGGTGCTCATCGTGACTGTTCAGGACCCACATACCATATGGGTCCACCATGAGTCAGATATGGGATATACCACTGCTTTCTATTAATCAACCCCACTAAATGCTGGTTCTCTCAACCTTCTTCATGTTTGCAGCTGTCACATTTCCAGTTTGGTGGGAAATTCTCCTACGCTTGATGTATAACTAAGATTTTCATCTCCTTGCATCATGAGGACCCTGTTAAATTAGCAAAATAAAGATCTCTCTCTCTCTCTCTCTCTCTCTCTCTCTCTCTCTCATTGAGCTAGAAATACCCAGGGACTATCAAAGCATGATATATGTGAAAACATGTTGGAAAAATTATTACACAGCCAATAATAATTGGTGGTGAGAAGTCCTTTGCGGTATTCAGAGCTGATGGAAGTGGAGTTACCTGGAAGTGCATCTAGTAGGAAGACTTGCAGGGGTGAGTGGTTGCCTAAGGATTTCATTTCTTCATTTACAAGTCAAAGGAACAATGAATGGTCGCCTTTAGATTTAGTCTCGAGTCACCTTTCCCCTTAGTAATTTTGTTCTTTTATTATTTTAAAATAATAAATGAATTTATTTCTTATGAGTCAAGAATTGTGCTCGTTGCAGAAAATGCAAACACGATTAAGACATAGTTCACTTTCTTGAGACTCACAATAAAATATAGGGAAGGCACAGAGACTCATTACAATGTAGGGCAAAGATAGCATTGTGCAGCAGGAGCTGGGCCTCTTCCTACATCTGAGTGCATGGGTGGCTCTGGAGGAGATGACAGCAAGTTGAATCTGAAAAGGTAAGAATCCATCTGACCCAGAGGCCTGATGGGTCTTTCAACATACAAAAGGAAGTTGGTGTGATTTATGAAGAATGACTTGTACCAAGAGACATATCATTGTGTTCCCATAAACACTTTGAGATATATCACCAGAGTTGAACATTGACTTAGTGAGCTGTTGCTGTATTTATTATCTCTTTTACAAACAAGAAAGCCAGAGAAGGCATAGATAGGTAAATGTTGTTTCTCCAAGCTCACCGATCAGTGAGTGGCAACTCCAGGACTGAAGCCCAGCACTCTTTTTTTTACTGTAAACCCCTCACTTGTGCAGGTCCATACTTGGCTAGTACCAGCAGTCCTAGGTTTGGCCCAGCCCTGCCACCACTGAGGAGCCCTGTGAACTTGGACAGGTCACCAAATTGCTCTAAACTGTCACCTCATCTGCAGAATGAAGAGAGTAGGGCTTGAGGCTCTCCCAGCTAAGCAACTCGTGATTCCCAGAAACCGAACTGGTAACGGCAGTGGGAGTGTGTGTGTGCAGTGAGGTGGGGCTGGGGAGGAGGGCAGCAGATAATAGGAGACACAAACAGCTGCAATCACAAAGACCAGCTGTGTGCCAAGCCTGGTTTCCCAAAGGCACCCTAACCCCGTCGCTCTAGAAGCTCTGAAACTGGATGTGTCTGGGCTCATCAGGTACTTTTGCAGAGGACCAACTGGCAGAAGAAAGCAAAAAGCAGCGCGGCCTCCTTCAAGATGGATTCGTGTTTATGGCGTCAGCCATGGAGGGTACAGTAGCCCTCTCTCAGCAGTGCTGGACACAGTGTACAGCAGGGAAAGTGTTTCTTTGAGAGGCGATTGTGCGCTTAGGCAGTAAACATCTCTGGGCACAGTGTCGCTGGGAGGATTTTGTACTGAGAGGGCAGTGAGGCGTGAAACCTCAGCCTTCTGTGGTACTCGCTGCTACCAAAGTAATGTCAGAGGCTTGCTGCTCAGAGTTCCTAGCTCTGGTCCCTGTTTCTCATGCGTTGCTTCCATGGTGTGGGGAGAGGAACAGGAGGAATAGTAAAACCTCACTCCTGAATGGGCGCACATAAAAGTGGGGCTGAGAGAGGGGGAAAAGGATGCATTCAATTTGGCTTTGGAGACAGTTATTCACTTGTTTGCCTTTAATTGCCTATATGTCTGGTTAGTAGACAAGAAGCTGATTTTTGACAATTTTATTTTAAATGTATCTCTATGGTATCTAGACAAAAGACTTTGTTTTTGTGAGTTTCTTTGTTTTATTTTATTTTTTTACTGACTGAGTATGGATTTCTTTATTTTTCTGGTCTTTGCTAGATTTATAGGCTTTAATGCTTTAGGAAGGGACAGCAGTCTTTTTATTCTATTAATGCCATCAAAGTATTGATAATCTCTGGTAATACCATCTGAGTGAGTAAGCAGATGTGATCTAAAAGTTTATAACATAGGAAAAAGCAATTTGATGGTGGTGGTAATGCCACTGTATTGCTCTCTGAAGTAACCTCTCGCATTCATTCATATACACACAACCTCCCACCTCTACACATCACACACATTTTATATCTGTGCAGTTGATTTTTGTGAACCTGATGTTGATTCCTATCATGTTCAGGATTAGGCTCTTATTGCACATGGAGGATATCTGGGCCTGGTGGGTTAAAAAAAGAAAAGAAAAAGGAAGGAGAAGTAAGGAGGATCTGATTCTTCATTGTTTATACACAGAAGCCACTATCCTATGTATAATTCCTTCCTCAGACTAATGGATTATGAGTTGACAGACTGGGAAAGATGGAAATGGTAGTTACAAATATTCTACAAATTATAGAATGAAAGCTGGTTTTCCTATGAGTTGGCCATTAGTGTGGATTCTGAGTGGCCAGAAGGTCAAAATTCGTTCTCTGACAAGAGTGATGCATCTTAAATGTATTTTCTTTATTTTGTCAAGTAGACCAAGTCTTTCAAATATCTAATGGCAGTATGGGAAATTCTGCAGCAGTTGCTTTACTCTGGTCCAGAAAACTTTTGGACATGAATTATCAGCACTTTTAAGTTACATTACTTAAGCCATCGTTTGAATACTTTTTATAAAATACTAGTGGCCCAGTGCCTGGATTCGTGCACATTGAAAGGAAATTAATTAGAAGAAATATTTTAATATTGCTATTTGCCTTTTCTCTATAATAGAAGTGTCAACCAAATTCACGATTGACAATGACAGATCAAAACACATGCGATTGGTGCCAGAGAGAACTTTAAATATGTAGATATTTGGAGGACAGATAACACTGACAAAGTCTTATGGTGTGATTGTATTTTTATATAAGTATGAGATTTGACCAGGGTTTGGGAAAAGTTATAAAGCATTTTAGATAAAATCTCATAATTTCTCAAGGTAGAGATGGCAACCAACAACTTGGTAGTTAGCTAATGAAGATCCTTAGACAGAATTAACAGTGTTTCATTCTTATAATGCATCCTAGAGTCCCGGTGCATGAAAACTCATGCACTCAGGGGTGGGGAGGTCCCTCAACCCAGCCTGTGCCCTCTCACAGTTCAGGAGCCCTCAGGGGTTCCGTGGGGAGTAGGCCTAAGCCACAGTCTGGCCTCCCTCTGCAAGAGGTGACCAGTGGGCCAATCAGGGGACAGTGCTGGCCTGCGAGCAGCTGGCCCTGCCTGCCCCCATCAGCCCTTCTGCCACTGTGCTCTCATCACCATCCCTCCCTCTGCCTGCTGGCACATGCCTTGTCTGGCCCCACCCCCACCGAGCAGTCATTCTGCCATTCAGTGATTTGCATATTATGCTTTTATTATATAGGATTTTTCTTCTTTGAACACAGGCCTATTACTCAGATTTAGAGATACAAATAATAGTTTCCTACATTTTTCTTCCTTATCTCCAGTTAAGTAGTAGGGTGTAATCTTGGCTACATTTCTGGATGAATAAAATGTTGGATAAAGGCTAACACTTAATATCCATTCAAATAAGCCTTGTATCTTGGTATCATAAAAGATGGTTAGAGAGGCCTTAGAAAGAAGACCATTTCTGTTTACTAAGATGGAGTTTGAAGCTGACGCAGGACCAAGTCCAGTTGAGATTCTGGCATGTGGAGTCTCCCAGGTAAAAATGGTGAAGACAAAGAATTGATATCCACTCATCTTGATTAGGCACCCAGTGCACCATTAGCCTCTTCTTGAAGTCACTGAATTTCAGACTGTTTGAGCTGTTAATTTTAAGGTTCTCTGTTAGTTTCTACTACCTCTCATGTTACCATAGGGGTCCAAGGCTCAAAGAATTGAAAACCATTGGCCCTGAGGACTGAGTCAGCTATTAAGTAGACTTGTTCTTTTGAACATTGTTCGAAATTTTTAGAATTGTTTTCCTTTTCATATGGATTATAGATACACTATGCATTTCTTTTTACTTTATCTTATTTATAATTTTTATTTGATGCTGAGTATGTTTTCTGCTCAGAAAGTAATACCCAGAGATGTCGTGGAGGTGGCATCCATGAAATAAGAGATGTGACTCCTGTAGGTCCTGGATGGCCTCTGTTTAGTACAGGTACTCACAGGCTCACTAGATGCACTTAGAGGTCATGATACTACCCCTCTATAGGTTCTGATGCGTGATTCCACCTACAGGTTGAATCCTTTAATCCTTCACTCACAGTGCACTTCCTCTTTAACCAAGGCAGCCAATCCCATTGTTAAACAGCTTTTCATATTACATCATACTTACTCAGTAACTTCTACCATATTGTTAAAAGAAATAAAAACCACATGTGCACTTTCTGAAGTTGTTTTGATAGCAGGTGCACTTTTTTAAATGACTTCTTGTGTGCCTGGATCATCAGGGCTTTGCTCAGATTGTGGGGGCATTTCTGGAAATATGACCATGAACCCTCCATGGTTGTCTAATTTTATGTTCAATAACTTGAACTCCATGCTATCTGAAACCTCCTTTACTCTGAAAGGTTTCATTTACATTTGGTAAATACTAAAAAAACGCTTCCTCCCCCTTCACTTTATTTTGAAATATTTTTATTGATTTCAGAGAGGGAGAGAGAGATAGAAACATCAATGATGAGAAAGAATCATTGATTGGCTGCCTCCTGCATGTCCCCTACTGGGGATCGAGCCTGAAATTCAGGCATGTACCTTGACAGGGAACCTAACCATGACCTTCTGGTTCATAGGTCATTGCCTAACCACTGAGCCAAGCTGGCCAGGCTCTCCCTTTCATTTTAAATGGACTCTTTGAGTTTAAGTGTTCCTTCCTTCTGCATCTAATCAAGGAGCTGGATTCTGCTTTCTAATAATGTAATCAGGAGAAGACGGTGATGTTGGTGAAGCACCAGAAGTCGACTGGTAGGTCACTGGGAAAAACTGACTAGTCCATGGTCCCTTTATATTTCTTATAAGCAGAGGTAAGCCAATCACTGGAACTGTTGAGTGGTGTGTGAACACACATAACCCTCTGCCCAGGGAGGCTCCTCTCTGCAGAGTCCTTTAAGTATGGCTTGCACATTACCGCCTCACCTTGGAGCCTTTTCCAGATTCAGAATAAAAGGACCAGAGTTTGAGTTCTGACTCTTTATTAATTATTAGCTGTTGAGCTTGGGTAGATCCCTCAATCTTGAGGTTAATTATAACTAGCCCAAAGAGCTATTAAACGTGCCAAATGGATTAATAGGTGTGCGAATGCTTTGCAAGCTCTAGAAGGTCATAAAAAGATGAGCTGTTATTATTAACAGTATTTTCTGTAAAAATTTTCCTGCTTACTTCAGCTCTCACGATTTTGCCTTTTATTTTGCATTCACTGTTGGTACCGCCCTTCGGTCCTTTCATACAACCATCTGTGACGCTGGTTGACCCTTCCTCTGGGTAGACCTGCTCTCCAGTAGGTCAGTAGCTTTAATATTTAAAATTAATTTTGTACTGTTTTTAAAGTGCAAAATGTCTTTTAATAATATCAAATAATATGTATAACATCTAAAGTTTAAAGATAAGAATGTGTTTTATTCAGCATTTATTGAGCACTTGTGAAATGCTTGGCATGGTGCGGGATCCTGGGCTATCCGGATGTATAAGACAGCCCCTGCCGTGACATAACTCTTCAACTGGGGTTGAGCAGCAGAGGGCAGGGTTCACATCCAATGAACAGGGAAAGGGGGAAAGAGGCTTTTTTACTTGGTGAAACTGAGGCTATGTTCTAAAAATGTTCCTCTTCTAGATTACATTACTATTTAAAATTGTTATAATTTCTTTGTTTCCTCTTTTTTTCTAAAATGTAAGTTCAGTGAGTCTCGAAGCTCTTACATTCATTAAATGTTTTTGAGCACCTGCTGCAGACAGAATGTTAGCCCCAGAAGGGCAGAGATCTTTGTCTCTCTTGTTCACTGAGGTATCCCTAGATCAGCATCTGGCATGTATAAGTACTTAGTAAATATTTGTCAAATGAACTGTGACGTTTATTAGTTAAGATGATACTAGCTGTGATAACTGATAATTCTGAAAACCTCAGGGGTTTAATACAACAAAAATGTATTTCTTATTCATGTAGACACTGACTGGCAGTGGACTGGGAGACTCTGCTCACATGGTCATTCAGGGACCCAAGATGATGGAGGTTGTTCCACCCTCAACTGGTGGCTTCTGTGGTTACTTTAATGTATCATCAGTCTCCAGCCCACAGACAGGGGAGAGGGAGAATGTGGAAGGTTACAAGGAGGCTATTTTTGGCCAGACTACATTTAGACAACTGGGATGGGTTTAGGCAAGAAATGTAGATCCTTGTTGGCTACTTCCCCGCAATAATTTTGCATCTTGAAAGGGATGCACGGCTGGCCATCTCTTGTAGACCAGATGTCTCATAGACCAGATGCCATTTCGTTTCTTTTCACATGTGGGTCTCCCATAACCTGTGAGCTCCTTGAGGGCAAATGTTCTATTTTATTCAATTTTATCTCATTCTAGTTCCCAGCACATTGTAGCAGTTTAATAAATGTTTTCTGAATTGAAATAAGTAGTTTTTCTATTGGGTACCTGGCATCATACTAGATGCTTAAGCATTTTGCTGAAAAAATCCTATCTAATAAAGAGGGAATATGAAATTGACCCTCATGCCATTGCAAAGATGGCGGTGCCCACAGCCAATAAGGAGGGAATATGCTAATTGACTGCCCTACCCTCAAAGATGGTGGCACCCACAGCCACAAGATGGCGGTGTCCAGTCCCCTCAGTCCTGTTTGGGTGGCAGGCACATGGCAAGGCCGGGCCTGCCCCTGTCTCTAGAGTCTCCCAGTCCCCTTAACCCCCAGCAGCTCAGGGCTGGCCCGAGGTGCAGGCAAGCCTCAGATGGTGGCTGCCCAGCAGTGGCAGCAGCAGGAGTGATGGGGGGCATTACCTTCCCCTGATCGCCAGGTTGCTTCCTGCCCCTGAGGGCTCCCAGACTGTAAGAGGGGGCAGGCTGGGCTGAGGGACCCCCCATCCAGTGCATGAATTTTCATGCACTGGGCCTCTAGTAAAGGAATAAGAAACCATTTTATCCAATAAAGGTGTACCAAGTGGGACCCAGGGCTATATGGTAGATATTCAGTAAGTAAAAAAGAGGAGGGAAAAGACAAGACAAAGGAAGAAAAGTCAGAAAAAGAGGGAGGGATGGAAGGAAGGAGAGAGGGAAAGTAGAAAGATGGGAGGAGGGGGTGTGTAGAAGAGGAGAGGAAGGAGAATGACAAAAGGAGGAAAGGGGAGAGAAAGGAGCTGGCGTGAGTGGGAGGAGGGGTCCAGAAAGAGTGAGAGAGAGAAAGATGAGAAAGGGTGGAGAGAGAGGGGAAGAACGAGCACGCAGGAGGTTTCTGAAAGGTACATTTTGTGCCACATCCTCACTGAAGACAAGGGTCCCTTGCTAGGAGGCCAGGAAAGGCTTCCCAGAGCCCCTTGCTCTTTGGCTTCGGCCCCTCCTGGTGCCTCTGCCTAACTTCTCTGACTTTCAGATGTGCCCGCTCCAACGTGGGGCAAAATTCTCTCCCTCTCCTCTGCCGGGGGAATGAAGTTAGTAAACCTTCTGGAAAGTTTGTGCTTCTCGGTGAAAACGGTACATCTGCCACCCAGAGAGAAGCCGGAGGGGCACAGCGCTCTGTGCAGGCTACCCTGTCCCTTCCAGCACACTTACCTCAGGTCAGGGTGTTAGCACAGATCTGGGGTGTGGACCTCAGAGGGCCCTACTGTTTATCTTGCCCCTCTGGTCAGTCTCTCGCTTCTGGCTCATTCCGTTTCCCCACAAGATCTACATTCAGCAGTTTTCCAGGGCTGTGATTGATGGTCCTGCACGCACAGGCCTGGGGGTACTGCGCACTCAGATGCCTCCCCAAGTCCCCGACCACAACACAGCACCGAGGGCTGCGGGTTCCCATACACACACACACTGGAATCGTTTGCCTTTTGTTTCCTTTTGTGCCTTTAACACGTTCCTCCCTTTGGGCCTCCTAAATTTCACATTTATAGAGTGCAATGCATTTTACCAGATGCTTCCACCACAATCTCTGTGGCAGGTCTTCAACGTGATGTTCATGTGCCTGTTGAGTAGATGAGGGACCTGAGGCTCAGAAAGGTTCAGTGTCTGGTTCTCAGGGCTCAGCATCTGTCCACCTGGTTTGGAGCCTTAAACCCAAGCGTCTCTCCACAGTAACACAGCCATGCTGTCCACGATATAGGCAGGCGCTCTGAAGGCCGCTCATGGAGATGAGTTACCTGGGCACCAGGAAACCAGGCTGTCTTTGGATGCCTGGATCCAACAGTGAACTTATCACCAAGAGGAGGACAGGGAACATTCTTTGTTCTTGGTACAGATGCTGTATTCTGTTTACAAAATTCCTCTCATTTCTCTGCAGGATTGGGCAAAGCAATTGCGGTGCTGCTGTAAAATTGCTAAAATCATAAACTGTTACTCTTGGTTTTAAATATCAAACCAGGTAAAAGGGATGAAGGAACTTCTCAATGTCAGAGGAGGGGAAAATCACTGAAATAGCAGAATGGACACCATATGGCAGCTTTTTTGTTTTTGTTTTTGCGAGTGTTGTTTCTTCCCTCTAGATTCCTGTAATCGTGTGTCCCCACATAATCCAGCACTGGGAGACGTGGCAGGAACCTAGGATGGTGTTGCTGAAATTAACTTTCTGAAACAAGTCTGTGTATACTAATTTCCAAGGTTGTTACTGACTCTGATTTGGTTTGGAGAAAGAGATTTCTACCAGGCCATTCTTACCATTATGGAAAAGAAAAGTAACTGTGTATGACTTAATTTTCTTTGGCTGAGCATCTAGTAACTGTGCATCAGAGGGTGAAGCTGTGGACTGTGAGTGCTTTGGGGTATTTTGGAGAGCAGGAAGTGCTGTCCCCATCCCACAGATGGTGTTGTCAATACTGTTGAAATTGTTGTTTCTCTTATGGTAAAAGTTATGTAGAAAACTATAGAGAGAAAGCAATCTGTAATTCCATACTTCTATTTCCTATTCATACACTTCATATATTAACTAGTGACCCATCGCATGAAATCGTGCGAGACCCGGGACCTCTCCCTACACCCCCCCACCGTGGGACTGCCGTGAGTCCCGGAGTCCCATCCCGCATGGCTGGTGCGCCCTGGGACAACCCAGAGATCTGGAGTGCTGCCTCGATGCCCTGCTTCTGGGCTGTGTGCAGTGCCCACCAGGCTCTGCCCCCACAGTGCACATGTGGGGCAGCAGAAACCCCGGCCAGAAGTGCTGTGAAACAGCCACCAGCCCCGCCCCTGCTGCCCTGCCCCTGCTGTCCTGCCCCTGCTGCCCTGCCCCTGCTGCCCTGCCCCTGCTGCCCTGCCCCTCCTGTGCTCGCTGCCATCTTGTGACAGCATTATGGCATTACAGTGTGAAGGTTTGCATATTAACTCTTTATTACATAGGATTGACATCTTACTGTATATACCTGTTTTGAAATGTAATTTTAAACATTTAAATATATCCTGAATATTTTCTCATGTTATCATTTCTCCATTTCTCCAACAAATAATGAAAACAGGCCACATGTTGTATAGCTCTTCCTATGTGCCCAGGACTCCTCTATTCATGTCACAAATGGCAACTCACTTTATCCTCACAGTGCACTTGTGAAGTAGTAATAGGATTATTACCCCCATTTCACAGATGAAGACAACAAGACAAAGAGGGGTTACACAGCCTGCTGGGTCATCCAGTGAGGAAGTAGTGGAGCCAGAATAGGTATCTGTGTGGTTTGATTTCTCTGTCCCCTGGCCTGCAGGAAGCTAACAACCCTCATTGCTGAATGCATGCTAGTTCAGAAGGCTGACTCGCCCAATGAGAAAAGAGGCCTCCTCGATTTGGGAATGGCCATGATTCATGCTTGAGGTGAGACTTATTCACTTAAGGTTCTGTGCCCAGTCGAGCTCGATGCCAGCAAGGACTCTGAGCCATAGTGGATCGCCTGCAGGTTGCAGAGCTTGTAACATTGCAGCTTTACATTTGATCTTGAATATTTTTGACTGACTCCCCTTGACCTCCAATTTATACTCCTTTACTAAGTCAGCCTTCTTTGCGGGCACCTGTAAGAGAGGGTGTGATACCAGTGTGCGTAAGGGCCTGCAGCACTCCTCGATGGCCTTGGGGATTTCTAGCTAGCCAAGTGGGCCCAGTGAAAAATGCCATTTTTCAGATTCTAATAATGTCTTTAAATCTTTCAGTGAGAAGATTTTGTTTTAAGTCAATGAACAGAGTCTGATTCCAAATGAATTTTTTCAATTCCCCAAAGCCCCAAAATATATTTTTCTGATTTTAAGTGAAAACTCTCTTCATTAATATCTTTTGAAGGGCATAAAATTAATCTTCTAAATGATGTAGTTTGCTTTTTCAAGGCCCAGAACAATCCATTCTCTAAGGTTTCCATGCACACCTTCCCATCCATTTATTAATGAAGACAGCCCCCAGGAGATGGGGATTGTGCTAGGCAGTAGACATATAAGACCTAACTCCCTGTACTCATGAAGCTAAAAGTCTAGTGAGGACTGATAAATAACAAAGAACTGCACTACAGTGTTTTAACTACTGAGGAGGCAGGTGAGTGTGAAGGTGGGAATGAGAAAATACTTCTTGATGGTTTGATGTTACGGACACATCCAAACCATGACATATTCAACCTGTACTTGCCATGGTTCGGCTTCAAGGCTTTTCTGAGTAAGTTCAGTCTGCGTTTATAGATGTAAGAAAGGAGCTTATCCTCAGCTTTAAAAAGTCTTTGTCTATTACCTAGTTAAAAGGAAAAAGAGGAAGAGTTGTCATATGTAAAGTTTTAAATGTAATTCAAAGAGTGTCTTATGCATTAATGGAGTCAACAGTAACCAGGGAGGCCTTGCAATCCTAGCTCAATCAGACTTGAGTATGCAATAGTAGACATTTTTTTTTGTAATAAGTTGGAAGGCGCGTCTGTGCAGTGCTAGATGTGTAACAGGAGCTTAGGGGTTACTTGTAAGTGCCACATGTGGTTGAAAGTACCCTGAAAGGTGGGGTAAGAGGTGTGGATTCTAAATATGAGTTGGTCACTAGAATCAGCTGTGTCAAAATCCACATTCATCCGTGTCACAGAGATCTGAAAAAACTTGTCATCTTGTGGTCATAGATGGCTGGTTACCCTCTGCCTCCTGCCATGTTCTTGACGGGAAAAGGGGAATTGCAGAAGTGTAAGCACCAGCTGAGTTAGCACGCCCACCTCACTTCTAGCTCATCCCATTGGCCAGCCCTTGTCATAAGGCCACCTCCAGCTGCAAAGGAGGTAGGAAGAAGATTCCCAGTTGAGCACATTGCTGCCCCTAATAAAAACAGGGTTCTATTACAAAAGGGGAAAAGGGAGACTGGATATTGGGTTTAAATCTAACAATCTCCATCATATTAACTGTGTAATAAATGAACTAACTTGGTGGCTAGTTCAAGTGTCTTCACAGGTCCAGTTCTAGATCCAGAGAAAAAGTGTGTTTTCTTCGGTTACAGTCAGAATTGTGGATGCCAGGTCAACAGTAGACTAGAAAGTTATTTTCCCCTTCCTTTATCTCTCTCTTGGTTGATGTCATTCATTTGAATTTTAATTAGGTTCACTTGTTTAGTTTGTATTTAATTTTGGGTTTATTTTACTTATCCTTATTTTTTTTTACTCATTTATTTACTTATGTCTTTGTTTATGTGTGAAACCTTAACATGGTTTTAAAATTCAGAACTATATAGAAAGGAATATTGAGAAACATGTCCCTCATCACCATCCTTCTCCCCACTTCCCACTATCCCATCATTTACCCTTCATTCCTACTCACCCCACTCCCAGAGGCCGTCCATCTCTTTAGTTCTTGCTGAAACCTCCTGCATTGCGCCAGTGTGCACGCACATGTATTTTCTCATTTCCCCTACTTACAAAAGGTAGTATACTATAGTTCTCTTTTGCACTGAGGATTTATGTGGATGGTTATAAGAAATGAAATAATGGTGAGGCTAGATAAGTGTATATTAAGAGAGGGAAGATGAAACAATAGTGGGGGAGACCACATCTGGTTAGGAAAAGTCTTATGGAGGAGGCTGCAGTGAACAGTGTCTTGAGAGTGGGAAGAGAGGGTTTTTTCTAGACATTGATAGAGGCGAGGAAGGGAATAGCCAGTAGGCCAGTTGGATAGTAGCAAAGGGGGATGAGGGCAGGGCATCAGTTCCGGGAAGCTGTGCAGTGGTGGGCGTGAATGTCCAGCTAAAGAATGTGAATCTTTGGAGAGGAGTGTGACATATACAGGAAGCAAAACCTGAGTGCTGTGCACTTTTCTTGGGATAGAGGGTTCGTAGAGAATTTAGTGATCACCTAACAACTCATTTTGAATGGGCACTGATCACACGTTACAGAGAAGGAAACTGAGGCCTAGACACTTCCCCAAAGGCACAGAATCAGTCAGTGGCAGAGCTGGAATAGGCAAGATATTGACTAAAAGTCCCATGACCTGTGCTTCTCAGACCTGGCAGTGTGTTTGCCATTTTGTGTTGGAATCTTTCAGTTCATTTAATCCCAAATCATAAAATTCAACCAGAACAACAGCAACCTTATACCAGCCTGATATGGCTCATTTGTGTCCCCACTCAAAATTTATGTATTGACGTCCTTCCTAACCCTTAGTACCTCAGAATATGACTGTGCTTAGCGGTAGGGCCTTTAAAGTGGAAATTCAGTTAAAATGAGATCATTAGGAAGAGTATGACTGATGTCCTTATAAAAGGAGGAGATTGGGATACAGACATGCACAGAAAAAGGACTGTGTGAAAACACAGTCGGGGAACAGCTATCTGAAAACCAGAGAGAAAGGCCTCAAAGCAACCAAACCTTGATCTTGGATAGCTAGCCTCCAGAATTGTAAGACAATAAATTTCTGTTGTTTAAGCCCCAGGCTGTGGCACTTGGTTATAGCAGCTGGAGACAACTAAGACACAGTCTCTAACCACTCTTCTGGGTGACTAGTGGGATCACACACCCAGCCTGGCGTCTTATCTCCTGTTGGTTGCAGCTTCTCAACCTTCCTGTTGCTAAAAGCCCTTGCAGGGCCCTATCGTATGTCCTCTAAGCCTCATTGCTCCAGGGGCAAAAGAAGAGTGGAGGGGAGTCTGCCATAGTGCGAAGAAAAGCAGAGGGCAGACTAGGAACCTGACGGAAGCCATTCTTAACCTTCTGGCCTCCAATGATGTGGTTGAATGAGGCATCTTTAAAGCCACTTCCAACCACTGGATTCTTTAAATAATATGGAAAGAAACTATCTGTTGGTCCTACTAAATAGTTTTTAAAAATTACATGTTTTGTCACTTATTTTGTTTTCAATGCTCTGCCTCACTACAGACTTGAATGCATCAGGATATCAAGATTTTTAAATTAGGTGGTGAGATTATGAGTTGTTTTAATATTCTTCTTTATGCTTTCTTTATGCCTCCTGGTATTTTCAAAGTTTTCTTTAATGTACATGACTTTTATGGGCAAGGCCGGGGAAGTATGGATCATAAAGGTGAAAAAAATTCCAGTCCTTGATAGAGGAAAACAATGGTGAATAAAAAGATCTTAATTCAAAGGAGTTCCAAAAAAGACAGCACATTTTTATTTATTTATTTTTAAAATATATTTTATTGATTTTTTACAGAGAGTAAGGGAGAGAGAGAGAGAGAGTTAAAAACATCAATGAGGGAGAAACATGGATTAGCTGCCTCCTGCACACCCACTACTGGGGTTATGCCCGCAACCAAAGTACATGCCCTTGATCAGAATCGAACCCGGGACCCTTGAGTCCGCAGGCCGACGCTCTATCCACTGAGCCAAACCAGACAGGGCGAGACAGCACATTTTTAAATGAAAGGATATGAGAACAGTTGTAGGACAGGGGTATATAAAGCTCTTGAAGTAATGAACATATAATATTTTTAAAGGTTCTTTTTTATGTGGGAAAAACTTACCTTTCTAACGCAAATGCTAATGAAACAGCGCATAAAATTTTATAGTAATTGACATATAGTGTATAGAAGTGAACATAGATCTAAAAGTAATGAAGTGTGAAAATACTAGTTAAAGATGGAAAAAGCTGTCACAATGTCTATTTAGGGTTTGTTATTTGGGTCTTGGCAAAGCATATGTGATAATAGACTCACACCATCATGGAGAAGCTGTTGACATTATGACTTGACTTTGATTATACTTGGGAAGAAGTGGATAGAGATGAGAGTGTAATTTAAACTAGAAAAAAGGAACTAGATTCAGAAATTATAGATAACGTCAAATAGTCTCATAAGTAAAACGAGAACATTTTACCATAGCTTATAGCTTAATTCCCCAAGTAATAAAGCTATTGTTCATGTAAGTCACTACTAATCAGAATAAATTAATGCACTTAAGGACACTGGGATTATGTAGAGAAGAGAATATTATAATTATTAGCAATTGGTAGCCAAATGTAATCAGGTATTCCCATGTAGAATGCCGTTCGATAATATGGGTTTTTTTTAAAAAAATATATTTTATTGATTTTTTACAGAAAGGAAGGGAGAGGGATAGAGAGTTAGAAACATCGATGAGAGAGAAACATCGATCAGCTGCCTCCTGCATACCCCCCACTGGGGATGTGCCCGCAACCAAGGTACATGCCCTTGACCGGAATCGAACCCGGGACCCTTGAGTCCGCAGGCCGACGCTCCATCCACTGAGCCAAACCGGTCAGGGCTAATATGGGTTTTTGTTGTCATTTCTTCCAGACCTTTTTTAAGCACAAGTAAAATACAACAAACACTCTTCACTTGGCAGATGAAATTGCTTCAGGAAGGGCTTTTTCTAGGTCACTAATCAAAACACACTAATGGTGAAAATGCTCCGACTTCTATGCACATTTCAGAGTGCACGGCCTCACGAATATGGGCCTGATAACCGAGGCGCACTCTTTGGTGTCGGTTATAGGCGTGATCACTTCTCCTGTATCCTCTTTGATAGAAACCAGGATCATTTTGGAAGCATATGGTTTCACCTGAGCAGCACATGTGCTATCAAGATTTGTGTGTATGTGTGTGTGTTTGTAAAAGACATTTTATGTGTGCTTTGAGTGACCTTTCTAAGAATCCCATTTAGCTTGTGGGTGTTCAGGCCCTGTGTCCCTGGATTTCTCTTGAATGCAAATCCAGCTGTGTCAGTTCCCTTAACCCCTCCTGTGCCTGCTCAAGGTTAAGCCTTGCAGGCAGCTCTGTAGTAAGTGTCCAGAGGGTAATTACCCAGATGCACCTGGGTGGGGTTTAACCCATTGCACCCCACGCTCTCTGCCAGAGTCACCGGGGAGATTCAGATGTTCGAGAGGCACAGTTAGTGAAATCACTTCCCTCTCCCGAGGTAACTTGATCTTGTCAAGCAGTGCTTTTCACAGAACATATGTGCTTTCGTTTTATTTTAAGGTTCTGAAATAACATTCTCCATTTTGCTCACTACTGAGGCATATGCACAAAGGAGAAAACCCTCTTTTGGTTACACATGGAACTTTATTAGTAGTAGTAGCTTTATTATTATTAATGTGTTTTTTGTTTGTTTTGTCAAAAGAAAAGCCACAACATTTCCTAAATCAAAATAAAAGCAAACTGCAATGTCACTTTATGTGGAGCCAGAGGCTAGAGAAAAAATTTGCAAAAGTTGAATTTAGGGAAGACCAAGAGGAAACCAAAATGACTTCCCCAGAAATGAATATTCAGCTGTTGCTTCTTGGCTGGATTTGGGGAGAAGAAAAAGAGTTATTTAAAACAAAACAAAACATTAAACTGCTCAGAATATGAAGGCTTGTTCCACAACATTCCAGGTGATGCAGGTCTCATCTGTGCTGGAATGTGGTGATGTCCCCTAGGGGTAGGGCATTCTAGGTGGGAGGTGGTTATTACTGGTCATTGGACAGGACTTGGGGATGTCCCTGGAGGTGGAGTCTAACAGGTGAAGAACATAGTCTTTGGTGACCAGCTGTTGGCTGTGTTGTGCAGTCTCAGACAAGTTGCTTAAGCTTCTCAGTCTCCATTGTCCTCACTGAAAATGGTGCCATTGATGCTCACCTCATAGAGTTATGTTTAAAAAGGAAATGAAACCAACGGTGCTAAGTGCTGGCACATTACACACACTCCAGCGATCGTGCTTATTTTCTGATTGCAGAAGAGCTCTGCCACAGCAGGCATCTGACATCGGCTCCGTCATGCCGTGTCCGTGGCTGAGCTTTGGATTCCTTGGCTACAAAGTGTGAAATTTTAGGCTGCCCTCCTTCTTGTTCTAGAAATTGATGAGTATTTGAAGCTCCTCCTAAATCCTGGTAAAAGAGCATTTTTCTGTGCTTGGCAGTGAGCAGAGTTGCCCAAAAGTTTAGGTTAACTTCTTGCCAGGAGATGACTAGAATTTTGTTTAAGTCCCAGGCAGTTCTCTTCATCCCGGGACCACGGCAGGAGAAGGAAATCTGTTCTTGTTGCTCCTCAGTCTCATTATGAGTCTAAAAACTCTCCCATATACAAAATCTATATTCTCCTACACCCCCAAACTCTCCTGATCTTCCTACTTTAAGATACTATCTAATGCATGGTAGTCCATCATTGCTTTCAGACTATTTTGGTTTATATTATGACTAGGGGCCCGGTGCACAAAAATTTGTGCACTCGGGGTGGAGGGAGTCCCTCAGCCTGGCCTGTGCCCTCTCACAGTCTGGGACCCCTCAGTGGATGTCCTATGATGGCCCCAGTCTGCCAGGCGTCTTTTGTGTGTGTGTGTGTATGTGTGTGTGTCACCACTGGGGACCTGCCCCCAGCCGCATCTGAGGCTCAGAGCAGTCCTCCTGTGTGTGTGTATACCTGCTGGGGACCTGACCCTAGGCACACCATCAAGGTTTGGAGCAGGCACCCCCTCTATATTGATCTCTCAGACTCTTGCCCTCCCCTGCATGTTGTTCTCTTTTTTGAGCTGGGGCCAGGGCTGGGTGCTGCCTGCCTCCCAAGCTTGCCTACTGCCCATCTTCCTCCAGCCACCAGAAAGCAGGGAAAACCCCGCCTCATGGTCAGGCCAGCCTTTTCCTGCTCCCTGATCCCTGGAAGGGACCTGGGAAGCTGCCAAGCAGGCTGCCAACTCTTTCCCACTCACCCGTCCCCTGCTGCCTTCCTTTCCCACTTCCCAGTGCCGCCAAGGGGTCTGGGGAGCTGCCAAGCAGGACCCCAGCCCCTACAGCCTTGCTTTCCCGCTCCCCGGTGCCCCGCAAAGGGCCTGGGCAGCCACCAAGCTGGCCGAGACCCCCCCCGCCGCCTCTTTCCTGCTCCCCATCCCACCACCTTGCTTTCCCGCTCCCCAGTGCCCTGCAAGGGGCCTGGGAAGCCCACTAAGCAGGCTACTGACCCCCTGCTGCCTCTTTCCCGCTCCCCGATGCCCCTCCAAGGGCCTGGACAGCTGCCAAGCAGGCCGCCGACCCCCTGCCACCTCTTACCCGCTCCCCGATGCCCCG
>PVJC01030745.1:0-21021 GCA_004026665.1 Murina feae
CCCCCCCCCCCCCCCCCCCCCCCCCCCCCCCCCCCGCCCCCCAGAGACACAGCGTGCCAGCTGCCGCCCGTTGGGTTTCAGACAACAAAAACACAGAACCCAGCCCCTGGAGATGAGTGTCGTTTCGGTTTCTATGAACCAGACGACGTGTGTGCTGGAAGCGGGAGGCGCGGGTTGGGAGAGCAGAGGAGGCTGGAGGCTCCCCGGGGGTGGGCTTTGTTTAAAATTTAATACGCTCTTCCTTTCTCTCAGCACGCAGCGCCGGCTTCTAGCTGCCTTGTCATTTTAGCCCCGATATCTGTCTGGTGGCCGAGATCCCTTATCTGCCCAGTCCTGCCTCTCTCTTCCCTGGGTGACCCGTCCCCGGCCCCTGCCTCCTCCCCATTATGACAGCGACGTGATCGATTCCGTCCTGCAACCTTAGATGCCCGCGAGACGTGTCCCTTCGCTTCCTGGGCCATTAAGATTTGGGGAAGATGGTGCTCCCTGTTCTTATCTTGTTGTTGTTGTAATTTTATGGATTTCAGAGAGGAAGGGAGAGGGAGAGAGAGAGACACATCCATCATGAGAGAGAATCATGGATCGGCTGCCTCCTGCATGTCCCACGCTGGGGATGGAGCCCACAACCCAGGCGTGTGCCCTGACCGGGAATCGATCCGTGAACTCCTGGTTCCTAGGGTGATGCTCAGCCACGGAGCCACACTGGTCAGACCAAGGGTGCACTTTTACTGGTGTTGGACCCACGAGGGCACAAGTAGTGGAAAACGCTGGTGTCCTGTGCGAGGTGTGGCACCGCTCCTTAGCAGTGTGAGGAGAGTTGGGTCCCAGGGTGAGGGTGTCACGTCTGGGGGCCCTGAGGTGGAGCTGAGTGTTTGATCTCTGTGTGTCCAGCTTCTGGCCTGGGCAGTGGGCCTTGGGGACTTCTGTAGTATGAAAAGTGCCCTTTCCCCCAAAGGCAGGAATGGATAGAGAAGATTGCCCCCCAGGCAAGTGGGTCCAGAGGCTTTCCATCTCCCAGCCCAAGTGAGCCGCAGCCCTCCCATCGAGCCTTGGTTTCACTGCCTATGAAATGGGTTCACGAACCCATTTGCCATAGCTGTGCTCCGTGCTGTGGAATGTGTGGTTATCATTGTTACCTGTGAAGTCACGGGAAAGGCCCATGCCGTCCGAATCCTCCTTTTTCTTATGTCTCTCTTAGTCATTCCTTTATTCCTTTATTCAATCGACAAACATTTATCGAGCACCCAGTATGTGCTAAACCCCGTGACATAAGGGGGAACGGACACGGCCTCTGTCCCCAGAGGGGGATGTTGGATGTGTTCGCAAGAGCACGAGAAGTTCGCTTTTGGAACATGGTGAGGGCAGGGAGGTGTGCAGGCAGGGAGGGCTGCCTGGTGGAGGTGGCGTTTCTCTGAGCCTCAGCCGACAAGGGGCGCGAAGGCAGAAAGAAGAGGCGCATTTGAAGAGCCCGTGGTGGTTTGATAGGATGGGTAGGTAGGTTGGCAGAAGACGACGCTGGAGGGGCTGATCTGGGAGTGTGTCCAAAGGCCTGGACTCCATCCAGAAGTCCGCTGTGGGAGCCACCCGTGGGTTCTGAGCAAAGCAGCGATATATGACAGCTCACTCTGGCATAAACCAGGGGCCTTGGGGCTTGGGTTGTTGGCGAATCCCGTAGGAGAAATCCCCTTGGAACTGTTGGTCTGAGAGTTGAGAAACCCTTTAGAGGAATAAGTACAACGCTCGCTTGAATTCCTCCTCGTTTCAACGAAACTGCCTGCTTCCTACCAGCTGTGTACAGATAATTTGCAACAGCACGTTCTCAATGCTTGGTTGTGTTTCCTCAAACTCCCCAAGAAAGAACCCAACTGAAATGTTTCCACCAAGAGGTGTTTTTTTTATTATTATTATTTCTTACTTCATTTGAGAGAGATATCTTAATTGGTTCTTCCACTTATTTTTAAAATAGATATTTTTATTGATTTCAAAGAGAAGAGAGAGGGAGAGATAGAAACCTCATCAATGAGAGAGAATCACTGATGGGCTGCCTCCCGCACGCCCCCTACTGGGAGTCAAGCCCACAACCCGGGCGTGTGCCCTTCACCGGAATCGCATCCGAGACCCTTCAGTCTGCAGGTCGGACGCTCTATCCACTGAGCCACACCGCCCAGGGCTGTTGTTTCGCTTACCTATGCGTTCATGGTTGCCTCCTCCTACGTGCCCTGACTGGGGATCGAACCCGCAACCTTTGCAAAAATCTGCAACCTTGGCGAACCTGCAGTCTTGGGGTGGCAGGACAGCGCTCTAACTAATGAGCCACCCGGCCAGGGCTTCGAAGACTTTCTAAGAGTCTCTTCTTCCCTCGGCTGCCTCCTGCACGTCCCCTACTGGGGTCGAGCCTGCAACCTGGGGCATATGCCCTTGACCGGAATCGAACCCGGGACCTTTTAGTCTGCAGACCAATGCTCTGTCCACTGAGCCACACCAAGGCAGGGCAGCTCTCCGGAGTTTTCCATCCCATATGCTGACCGGGCAGCTTTGGGGAAAGATGGCCACGTGTTTCAAGTCCAGATCTAGTTATTTCTCAAGTTCTTGGTGACGCCCTGAATTTTCTGGCCGGGGACAATCTTTGCAAGCTCGGAGCAGAGCATGGCTCTTATCAAACTTCAGGTAGACACACATTCCAGGAAATCTTATTAGTGAAGTAGTGAATCTCAGGCTTTTATGGAAAATGTGAAAATGCAGGGAAATGTAAAGCAAGTAAAAAGTGCCCATGAGCTCACCAGTTAGAAATTACCCACACTGTCCTAACCGGTGTGGCTCAGTGGATAGAGCGTCGGCCTGCGGACTCAAGGGTCCCAGGTTCGATTCCGGTCAAGGGCATGTGCCTTGGTTGCGGGCACATCCCCAGTGGGGGGTGTGCAGGAGGCAGCTGATCAATGCTTCTCTCTCATCGATGTTTCTAACCCTTTATCCCTCTCCCTTCCTCTCTGTAAAAGATCAATAAAATATATTTTAAAGGGCCATAAGGTTGAGAACCACTGCCTTAAATGCTTTTGTTATTAAAGAGAGAGAATAAATCATGCATTTGGCTGAGATCTTAGGGAAGAAGAAAAAGAAAACAAACAAAACCAAAATGAATAAAAACAGCCCCTAAGGAAAACAGGAAGAAAAAATAGTGAAGATAAAAGCAGAAGTAAATGAATTAGGAAACAGAAACACCATTACATCCCCAAATATATCCAAGAGCTGATGGTGTTTTTAAAGAAACAATAAAATAGACTAACCTGGCAAATCTTTTTCAAAAGTACAAGAGAGGAAGGAAAAAAAAATAGGAATGAGACATTGCAAGAGATTTTTTTTAAAAAAAGAGATATTTTAATTGATTTCAGGGCGGAAGGGAGAAGGAGAGAGAGAAACATGAATGATGAGAGAGAATCATGGATCAGCTGCCTCCTGCACGCCCCACCCTGGGGATCGAGCCCACAGTTCGCAGAGATTTTTAAAAATAAAAACGTGTGCACAGTATGCTCCAATTTGGAAATCTCTGTTAAATGAATACTTTTCTGAAATTGCATATGTTGCCAATGGAGAGAAAAGTTGAGGACGTTATGAAAGCATTACCGCCTCTACCCAAAAACACTGGTCCCAAGGGGTTCTGCCAGGTAATCATGTCCGTTTTGATCCTGCTAATAACTCCGGGCTGTTCCATGGGTTAGCAAACGGCGGGGAGCTCACCAATTCATCCTCCAAAGCAGAAGAAGGCTGATATTAAAACATGATAAAGAGACCATATTAAGGAATGAAAAGGCTGTGTCGGAAACAGAATTCAATACTATATTAAACAAGTCATCCACCATAACCCCGTGGGGCAAGGGGGGGAGGGGCGGGCACCGACGTTAGGAAAACTTAAGTAACTACTACGTCATTACTAACGGGTTAAAGAAGCAAAACCGATGGATTCCAATGTATGCAGGGGAACATTGATTAAAATCAAATGACCATTTCTACCTAATCAATGCACCAAGAGAAGGAACAGAAGGGTGCATGATTAAGAATATTTCAGCCCTAATCGGTTTGGCTCAGTGGCTAAAGTGACGGCCTGTGGACTCAAGGGTCCCAGGTTCGATTCAGGTCAAGGGCATGTACCTTGGTTGCGGGCACATCCCCAGTGGAGGGTGTGCAGGAGGCAGCTGATTGATGTTTCTAATTCTCTATCCCTCTCCCTTCCTCTCTGTAAAACAATCAATAAAATGTATTAAAAATATATATAAATAAATGCTCCCTTAAAAAAAAAATCTATTTCAGCCCTAGCTGGTTTGGCTTAGTGGATAGAGGGGTCCCAGGTTCGAGTTCAGACTTAGGGCGCGTACCCAGGTTGCAGGCCCCATCTCCAGTAGGGGATCAGGATGTGCAGGAGGCAGCCGATCCATCCATGATTCTCATCTTTGACGATTCTCTCTCTCTCTTCCTCTCTGAAATCAATTAAAAATATTTTTTCTAAAGAATATTTCGAACCAATAGCCAGTGTTATAACTAACTGTGAAAGAATAGAAGCATTCTTGTTGAAACCAGTAACAAAATGAGAAGGCCTGTCAGCACCTTCACTATTAAACACTGCTTTTTATTTTATTTTTATTTTTATTGTTTTAAATATTTTTATTGATTTCAGAGAAGAAGGGAGAGGGAGAAAGATAGAAACATCCATAATGAGAAAGAATCATGGATGGGCTGCCTCCTGCACGCCCCCTGCTGGGGATGGAGCCCACAACCCAGGCATGTGCCCTGACTGGGAATCAAACCGTGACCTCCTGGTTCATAGGTTGATGCTCAACCACTGAGCCACACCAGCTGGGCTAACATTGCTTTTTAAATACTAGTCAACATGATAATACTGAAACAGAAATATAGTATAAGAAGGAGTAAGTGTGGCCATATGTACAATTTACTCTATACCAAACCTTCAGCTAGGGGTTGATTTCCAAAGTTTAGAAATGAGGAAAAGTCCTCAACAGATTCGAGAGATTTTGACTATGTTGTAAGTGCTATGTGAATTCTGCAAAGCAATCGAGCGCCTGGAAAAAAAAGATCTTATAAGACCCCTATAGGGTTAATATTTTAATTCTACCAAGATCCTAGCCCTAACTGGTTTGGCTCAGTGGGTAGAGCATCGGCCTGCGGTCTGAAGGGTCCCAGGTTCGATTCCGGTCAAGGGCATGTACCTTGGTTGTGGGCACATCCCCAGTAGGGGGTGTGCAGGAGGCAGCTGATCAATGTTTCTCTCTCATCGATGTTTCTAACTCTCTATCCCTCTCCCTTCCTCTCTGTAAAAAATATCAATAAAATATATATTTTTTAAAAAGATCCTATATATACTAGTATATATTGGTTTGAACAATCAAGATTTAAACTTGAAGATAAAAGTGAGCCCCATGAAGTTCTAGAGTATGACACCATTTTTCTTCTTTGCCTTTTAAATTGGCAAAAGTTTTTTCCAGGGTTTCATTTTGAAAATTTCCAAACACGCTATAAAGTTGAAAGAACGCTGCCGTAAATACTCATACACCCATGACGAGCTAGAAGGGAGACTAGCATTTGCCGTCTGTGTCTCATCTGTCCACGTATATATTTTTGTCCTGACTCATTTTGAAGTTGCAGAACACAGATCCCTTCTCCCCTGAATTCTTTTTTTAAAAAAATATATTTTATTGATTTTTTTACAGAGAGGAAGGGAGAGGGATAGAGAGTTAGAAACATGGATGAGAGAGAAACATCGATCAGCTGCCTCCTGCACTCCTCCTACTGGGGATGCGCCCGCAACCAAGGTACATGCCCTTGACCGGAATCGAACCTGGGACCCTTGAGTCCGCAGGCCGACGCTCTATCCACTGAGCCAAACCGGCTAGGGCTCCCCTGAATTCTTGAGCTTGAGTTCCTCAATCTCCCAGAATTCAGCAATTCATGCAGAGCTGGGAGGCCACTGCCCTGGGCCCCAAGGGTATCTCTGCAGATTGTCCTCACCCTGGAGAGGGCATTCGGGATCAAAGTCATGGCCACCGGACACGTAAGAGGAAAGAAAGCGTGCGTTTATGGAGCATCAGGCCCTGTCGGGTGGCTGCCCGATGGTCTCCTGTTTAACCCTCTCCGCAATGGTACGAAGGAAGCCGTAAATGCCTGTTTTGGCGGGGAGCTGAAGTTCAGAGAGGTTGAGTAGCTCGCTTAGGTTAACACAGTGGCCTTACTCAACCCACCTGACACCACTGGATTACACCGCATCTGCTTTTTCCCTTCCTCATCTCTGCATGAAGGCAGAAAGGCATCTGTTGGACAGGATGGACACCTTAGAAGCCACCGGAATGTTCTTCGTCGCAAGGACGGGCAGGCACATGGCGCTCTGTACGCTCCCAGGAGCTTCTGTGTTTAAGAACACGGGCTATTGCCCTGACCGGTGTGGCTCAGTGGATAGAGCATCAGCCTGCGGACTCAAGGGTCCCAGGTTCGATTCCGGTCAAGGGCATGTACCTTGGTTGCGGGCGCATCCCCAGTAGAAGGTGTGCAGGAGGCAGCTGATCAATGTTTCTCTCTCATCGATGTTTCTAACTCTCTATCCCTCTCCCTTCCTCTCTGTAAAAAAATCAATGAAATACATTAAAAAAAAAAATAAACAAACACGGGCTATGGCTCATGAGCAAGCAACACGGAGAGTTGCTTGTGTCGTCCAGCGGGACGTCAGATTGTACGCACCGTGATCGAAACCACGCAAAAACCGCCCGCTCCAGGAAACCAGGGAGAAACTCACAAGACGCGGTTGCGTTAGGCGCAGCGGTTCTCAGCCTGTGGGTCACGGCCCTCTCACAGGGGTCGCCGAAGACCATCCTGCATATCAGATATTTACGTGGCGATTCATCACGGCACCAACATGACGGGGAAGAAGTAGCAACGAAAATAATTTTATGGTTGGGGGGGTCACCACAGGAGGAGCTGTATTTAAAGGGCCAGAAGGTTGAGAACCACTGGGTTAGGGTGAGAAGGAGCATTGCCCCCCCCCTTCCTCCCCCTACCCCCCATTTTATCTTTTTTCAGACTCATTGCACTGGGTGGTTTTCCTTCTTTTGTAATAGAAATTGTTAGTTAAGGAAAGTACATGAGCCTGGCCCTGCCTCGCTCAGTAGTTGAACGTGGACCCATGAATCAGCAGGTCGAAGGTTCGATTCCCAGTCAGAGCACATGCCCTGGTTGTGGGCTTGGTCCCCAGTAGGGGGCGTGCATGAGGCAACCGATGGATGTTTCTACCTCTCTATCCTTTTCCCTTGCTCCCTCTCTACAATCAATACAGATATTGTTTTTAAAAGAAAAGTACTTTATACCCCATTTTCAGTTTTGTAAGCTTGTGGAGGGGAGAGGCTTTGCCCTGTTTATTGCTGTCCCGTTTTTCTTTTTTTTTATAGATTGATTTTTAGAGAGAGAGACAGACAGACAGACGTCGATTGTCGCATTCATTGGTTGTTTCCTGTATGTGCCCTGACCGGGAATCGAACCTGCAACCTTTCAAGTATTAGGAGGATGCTCTAACCAACTGAGCTACCCGGCCAGGCTGTCCTATTTGTCACTGCCCAGCCCCAGGCCTGGCATATCATAGATATAATGTGCTGGACAAATGCCCGCCGGGAAACCTCTCTGAGCGTTGCCGTCAGCTGGCCAGGTGTGTGTCATGGGGTGGAGTGTTTGCAAGATTGTAAGCTCTTCCGGTGCAACCAGAACGGCCCCATCGACGTGGAGGGGCCATTCTGACCATTTAGCATCACCGGGGCATGTAGTGCTAATAAGAGCCACGATGCAGAGCCCGACTGGCGTGGCTCAGCAGTTGAGCGTCAACCTATGAACCAGGGGGTCACGGTTCCGTTCCTTGTCAGGGCACATGCCTGAGTTGCGGGCTCGATCCCCAGTAGGGGGCGTGCAGGAGGCAGCCGATCCATGATTCGCTCGTCTCATTGATGTTTCTCTCTCTCTCTCTCTCTCTCTCTCTCTCTCTCCCTTCCTTTCTGAAATCAATAAAAATATATTAGACTTGCCTAACCGGTTTGGCTCAGTGGATAGAGCATCGGCCTGTGGACTGAAAGGTCCCAGGTTCGATTCCGGTCAAGGGCATGTACCTTGGTTGCAGGCACATCCCCAGTAGGAGGTGTGCAGGAGGCAGCTGATCGATGTTTCTCTCTCATCCATGTTTCTAGCTCTCTATCCCTCTCCCTTCCTCTCTGTAAGAAATCAATAAAATATTTAAAAAAATATATATATATATATTAGCCTTGACCAGTTTGGCTCAGTAGATAGAGCGTCGGCCTGCGGACTCAAGAGTCCCAGGTTCGATTCCGGTCAAGGGCATGTGCCTTGATTGCGGGCACATCCCCAGTGGGGAGTGTGCAGGAGGCCGCTGATCGATGTTTCTCTCTCGTCAATGTTTCAGGCTCTCTATCCCTCTCCCTTCCTCTCTGTAAATAATTAATAAAATATATTTTTTAAAAATCAAATATATATATATATATATATAAAAGAACCACACGGAGTAAACTCCAGCTCATGTGGAAATGGGCTCATACTTTCAAAGCTGATGATGGTTATAGGAAGTTATCATTGACCGAGTGCTTAGGAGGGGGCAGGCTAAGTGCATTTACAACGCCAATCCCTCACTTCATTTTCGCAGCAACCACAGGAATTAGCCGCTGTGATCTCCCGTAGGAAACCGAGGCCCAGCGGGAGGAGGCATGAGTCCCAGGGCGCGCCCTGGTTTCGCTAAGCATTTGACTTTCAGCCACTCACACGCCTCTGAGCTCTGCCTCCTGCAGAACAGTGACAGTTGACATTCGCCGGATGTTTACGGCCAGGCCCAGCGGAGCGCTGAGCCGAGGAACGAATAAGCAAACTGGATTTATGCCACTGGCCTTTCGATGCCAGGGGCCTTGCCAAGCACTTGCCCGCCTGGAGGAAACCCATTTGGTTTTGTTTGGGCTTGTTTTGCTTTTCCAAGACCAAAATTGGGAGCCACTGGGCGTACCCCACGACCCCTGGTTCCTGTGTAGCGGGGGCATTTATAGGAGCCACCTCACTGGTTCTCTCCTGCTGGGGAGAAAGCGCTAAAATACGTTCTCTGGGTCCAGCCCCAAAGCCACGGGGTTTGGTTAGGACCCAAGACTCGGCGTCTTAGGATGCCCTTCAGCTGGTTCCTCGCTGTCCGTCTCGTTGTGGCAACTTGAGCCGATCGGGGACTGTTGCAGCGGCCTTTTTCGTCGGGTGAAACCTGCAAATGCTTGGGCTGGGGTCCATGGAAGCCCGTTTTCACGGGGCGGGGGGGAGCCCAGCAGAGTTAGGAAGGCGGAGGAGGGTTGCGAGCTTTGTACTCTCTCCTGAGTACCCGGGGGGTTCTCATGGGCAAGACTCCGTCTCTACAAACCTCCGCTGGGTGGAGCTCGGGGGGCCGCGTGTAGCTGGATGTACATTCCAAGAACACTGCAGAAACTTCATTGTATTATTTTCCGTTTTTACATGAGAGGAGAAGCAGGCGAGACGGCCTGTGGAAAATTAAACGCACCCCCCCCCCCAAAAAAAGGTGGCAATTAAGGGAAGAACGCGTGTTTGGAATATTAAGAACAGGCAGATGGGAGGTTCTCTTACCTAGGGATAGGAATGTCCATCCAAGAGGAAACATGCACATCTGCATTTAAAATCCTTTTTTTTTTTTAAAGGTATGTTGATTGATGTTTACGTGATGATTTTTTGATTTGTGGTTAATCCTTACCTGAGGGTATGTTTCCACTGATTTTGAGAGAGAGTGAGGAGGAGGGGGAGAGACAGAGAAACATCGATGTGAGAGAGACACATCGATGGGCTGCCTCCTGCACGCGCCCTCACCAGGGCCTTGACTGGGGTTGAACCCGGGAACCCTTGAGTCCGCAGGCTGACGCTCTATCCACTGAGCCAAACCAGCCAGGGCTGCATCCCAAATTCTTAAATTTATAAACGCTATCATGCAACCTGAGGCCCGTAGCCTGCGAAAGCGCGGGTCGAGGACTGAAGCTGCCCTGTGTGGTGTTCGTTGCCCAGCCAAGAGGAGCTGAGTGTGGAAATGGTGATGCGCGGAGACTTTGATCCTGTGACGTTGCCATGACGACGCCCCAGTGGGTGATTGGCAGCTGCATCTCGAACAGGGAGCGGGGCCAGGGTGGGCATCCTGAACCTCCTGTGGCCAGTCCCCGGACCAGGAGCTGCCTGTTCTGTGTTGGTTCTTCGAGGGATTCGAGTGACACTGGCCCTCGAGCCCAGGGCATTTGAGAAGCGCAGGGCGATGCTGCAGAAGGGCAAGAGGCGGAGAGGCAGGAGAGGGAGGGGAGAGGCGGGAAAATTCGCACCCTCAACCGCAATCCCTGCAGGCCAGTGCCTGCAGCAGGGGGTCAGCTGCCAAGCCAGCTGCCCCTCAGCTTGTCCCATAAGACTCGTCTGAACACTGGTTGTGCAGCCTGTCGGGGAGAGAGGTGGTTTAGGAGGTGGTCTCGGGGTCTGACCAGACCTGGACTTGAAAACTTAGACCCTGCCAGCCCTGTAGCCTGGTCCATTCATTTTCCTCCTCCTCCTCCTCCTCCTCCCCCACCTCCTCCTCCCCCACCTCCTCTTCCTCCTTTTTCTTTTTAATATACTGTATATTTTCAATTGATTTCAGAGAGGAAGGGAGAGGGAGAGAGAGAAAGAAATACCCACGAGAGAGAATCATGGATCGGCTGCCTCCTGAATAACCCCCGCTGGGGATCGAGCCTGCACCCCGGGCATGTGCCCTGACCGGGAATGGGAACCGTGACCTCCTGGTTCCTAGGTCGACGCTCAACCACTGAGCCGCACTGGCCGAGCATCACTCGCCTTCTTCACGCCTCAGAATCTAGCCAACAGGGAACAGCAGCCCCTCCTGGAAGGGCGCTCGTGCAAGATGGGAGTGAGAGAACCCTCCCAAGGGCTTGCTTTGCCTACGTTATTTGCAGGAGTGGATTGCATTGTGGGTCTCCAGGAAGCTGCCAGCTGCCCTCCCATTTCCGAATTCCTGTGTGTGCGTGTGTGTGTGTGTATGGCGGGGGGAAGGAGGGGTTGTCAGGAAACAGCCATTGGTTTCCTGCTGATTCACTCCTGTCCTGAAAGGCCCCCCCCCCCACCCCCTACCCCCCAGCAGCGAGGAGGCCTGCCCCCTCCTAGGAGGCCTGCCTGCCCTCCTGCTGCCCTGGGGCCAGGACACCCTCGAGGACTCCGAGCCTGGCTTCGTTCTGGCCCCTGGGCTCCGCCTTCCTCGGGTGTCGCCTGCGGGTGCGTGTTCGGGCCTCTTCCAAGCCACCCACAGGTTGGGCCCAAGAGGTTTCCATCATCTGACCTTGGACATGATGCTGTCGGGTCCCCTGCCCCTTCCGAGGAGGCTTGATGGCAGGAAGGAGAGAACCGTTGGTCCGCAGTGGAGCGAGATTGTCTAAGAGGTGGCCTCGGGCCCTGGCTGGTGTTGCTCCGTGGTTAGAGCACCGGCCTGTGGACTGAACGGTAACCGGTTCGATTCCGGTCAAAGGCACATGCCCGGGTTGCGGGCTCTGTCCCCAGGGTGGGGCGTGCAGGAGGCAGCCGATCGATCCATGGTTCTCTCTCATCATCCATGTTTCTGATTCTCCCTCCTCTTTCCTCTCTGAAATCAATAAAAATAAAAACATAAAAAAGACGTGGCTTCGGTCCGGCCAGACCAGGTCTTTAGTATTTGGGCACTTCCAGCCCGCGGCCCCGTCCACTCACTTTCCGTCTTCGTACCTGTGACCCGCACACACCCCACGATCTCCCTGCTGGCGGGGGGGAGTCTGAGGACCCGTCTCTGGTCTTAAAAGGAAGGTTCTGGTCGGTAGAGAGCCCAGTGCAGTGTTGGGAGTCGGGGTCCCTGAGCTGCATCTGGGCCCTGGAGTGAAGGACCGGCAGAGCAGGGGCGCGTGGTAAAGGGAGGACGGGGGCTGGGAATGGCCTTGGCCGTGGTCTTGTTCCCAAGCACCCACTCTGACTTTGGGGTGTCAGTGATGAGCTGAGGCCGGCTGCTCAGACCACTTGGGGACATGACCGTATTATTCCATGTGGGTGCATGTGGGTGCATGTGTGTGCATGCATGTGCATGCATGTGTGCGTGTGTACAACCTCAGGGCTATTCCAGCGATTACAGTCCCCGCATAGCTCCTCACGTATTTCTTTTTTCTTGATCTCAGAGAGGAAGGGAGAGGGAGAGGGAGATAGAAACATCCATGACGAGAGAGAATCATGGATCGGCCGCCTCCTGCACGCCCCCCACTGGGGATGGAGCCTGCAACCCGGGCGTGTGCCCTTGACCGGAATCGAACCTGGGACCCTTCAGTCCACAGGCGGGTGCTCTAGCCACTGAGCCACACCGGCCAGGGCTCCTCACGCATTGCATCCGAGCGGAGCTGGCTCCTCGGCTGGGAGGGAAGCCCTGTGCTGGCTCAGACCTAATGGCTGAGTCAACAACGCTGGGGACCTGTGTTTGGTCAGCAAACAGGCAGCCGCCGCCGCAGAGCTGCCCCTGCCTCCCTGCTCTCCTGCCTAGCAAATGTCCTCTGAAAGGTCAGCCCCGACCGGCTGCTTCGCGCGCAGGGCCTGGTGCGCAGTGAACGTGAGGCCCCTGGTTGGAGAGAGCGCACGAATGTCAAGATGGCGAAGGCACAGCCATGAGACCCAGGCACCCTGGCCCTAGCCGGTGTGGCTCAGTGGGTAGAGCGTCGGCCTGCAGACCTAAGGGTCCCAGGTTCGATTCCGGTCAAGGGCGTGTACCTCGATTGCAGGCTCCTCCCGGCCCCAGGCCTGGGCCCCGGTCAGGGCATGAGCAGGAGGCAACCAGTCGATGTGTTTCTCTCACATCGATGTTTCTCTCTGTCTTCCCCTCTCTCTTCCACTCTCTCTAGAAATCAGTAGAAAAATATTCTCGGGTGAGAATTTTTAAAAAATTACTTAAAAAAATAAAACAGCCCTAGCCGGTTTGGTTCGGTGGATAGAGCGTCGGCCTGCGGACCGAAGGGTCCCGGGTTCGATTCCGGTCAAGGGCACATGCCTGGGTTGCAGGCTCGATCCCCAGTAGGGGGCATGCAGGAGGCAGCCCATCAATGATGTTTCTTTTTCCTTTTTTTCTTTTTTTAAATATACTTTATTGATTTTTTACAGAGAGGAAGGGAGAGGGATAGAGAGTTAGAAACATCGATCAGCTGCCTCCTGCACACTCCCTACTGGGGATGTCCCCGCAACCAAGGTACATGCCCTTGGCTGGAATCGAACCTGGGACCCATCAGTCCACAGGCCGATGCTCTATTCACTGAGCCAAACCAGTTAGGACTCAATGGTGTTTCTATCTCTCGCTCCCTCTCCCTTCTTCTCTGAAACCAATAAAAAAATATATTTTTAAAAAAAATTGGGCTTCTTTTTGGTTGGAGAGAGACTTTACATCCAGGCACGCTGGGTGCCCAGAGGTGCCCTCCCCACCCTGTCCCGCGGGCACTTCTGTCGAGGGTTGGGGTGACTTCTGAGGCAGCTTCTCCTCTCGCCCTTCTCGCCCCTGTCTCTCCCTTTCTCTGTAAACTCAGCAACAGGACCTGCCCGGCCCTCCCTCCCCTTCCTTCTGTCTCCCTTCCCCTCCACCTCCATCCCTCTCTTCCTCTACACCGTCCCGTGTATTGGAGGAAAACCCTTCCCGTGTTTGCTGTGTGTTTGCTGTGTGACGTTTCTCAGCCGTCCATCTGGTCCCCTTCGAGTTTCTCGTTCCTCCTTGGGTACCGAGGCCGCTCCCTGGAGAGGCTGGAGCCGGCGCCTTCCCCCACCGAGGGATGTCCCTTCCGCCCCAGGGCGGCCTCTGGCCCCGTCCAGATGGTCTCTGCCCATCGGGAGTCTGGAGTGAATCTCATTGCTAGCGTTCGTCACTCCCCACCTCCTCCCCACATTCAGCTGTCAGCCCGGCTTCATTCTTGCTTGTGACACCCCCTGAGCCCTGATGACAGACCTGGCTGTCATTCCCAAGGCAGTGGCTGCTGTAAAGGCCTGGGCTGGGGCTGAGGGGGGGGCGGGGAGGTTGAAGGGGTGAACCAGATACCCCAGTGGGCCACTGTCCTGTCGTCCCTCACCCTCTTCACACTGTCACCAGAGGATTTTCCCGCTCCTCCCACCCTCACCCTCCCCGTTACCTAAAGCAAAGCCCTCCTCCCGTTTCCTGCTGCCCGGGAATGGCACCCAGACCCTGGGAGTGGCCTTCAAGGCCCCGCCCTCCTGGGGAGAGGCTGGCGTGGGCTTGCTGAAAAGGCACTGGAGCCCGGCTGGTGTGGCTCAGTGGTGAGCGTCAACCTATGACCCAGGAGGTCAGGGCACATGCCTGGGTTGCAGGCTCCATCCTCAGTGCGGGGCGTGCAGGAGGCAGCTGGTCCATGGTTCTCATCATGGATGTTTCTCTCTCTCTCTCTTCCTCTCCCTTCCTTTCTGAAATCAATAAAAACATTTTTTTAAAAAAGAAAAGGCCCTTGAGCCCCACCTTGAAGAAGGCAAAGAGGTTCGGAAGGTGGAGAGGAGGTGAGGGGAGCGCAATGGGGAAGGGGTGACCCCGAGGACAGCCGGGAGGTGGACGTCAGGAGTGGCCGGGAGGCTCGGAGACCCCGGCTCCTGGGAGATGGTGCTCAGCCCTGATGCACCTTCTCATCACGTGAGCAGCTTTTAAATATTAAAAGTCTCTGGGGGTGGGCCTGTCAGGAGCGTTTGTGCCTGTTCCCCCAGGGCCACCAGACGGGGGGGGGGGGTCCCCCGTGGCAGAAACCAGCCGCTGGTCCTTTCCCGACTCTTCCCTGTTGATGGGTGGCTGGGTCAGCCCGAGCCCCCCGCCCAGATGAGCTAAGTGAGCACACAGCAGAGAGGGGGCCCCCGGAGAGGGAGCTGGAAGGGACCTGTTTAAATAGAGGAAACTGGCCCCAGCTGGTGTGGCTCAGTGAATAGAGCGTCGGCCTGTGGTCCCGGGTTCGATTCCGATCAAGGGCACGTACCTTGGTTGCGGGCTCCTCCCCAGCCCAGACCCTGGTCGGGGCTCCTGCTGGAGGCAACCGATCTATGTGTTTCTCTCGCATCGATGTTTCTCTCTGTCTCTCTCTCTCTCTCTTCCACTCTCCCTAAAAATCAATGGGAAAGTACCCTCGGGTGACGATTAACAAAGAATAAGTAAATAAATGAAAATATCCACATGAATGAATAGATTAATTTTTTTTAAAAAAGAGAGAAGAAACTGAGGCCCGATCTCCAGGAAGCGCGTCTCTTCTCGAATGGGGCCGGTTGCTGACAAACCAAAGATCGGCCCACCAAATGCAAAAACAAGTCACAACCTGCCTGCACCGTCGGCTTCCTCATAATTTGTTATTTTCAAAATGTCAAGGGTGGCCCTGGCCGCTATGGCTCAGTTGGTTGGAGCTTCATCCTGTGATTCTCGGTCAAAGGTACCCGCCCAGGTTTCGGGTTCGACCCCTGGTGAAGGCAACGATCGATGTTTCTCTGCCTCTCTCTCCCTCTCTCTCCCCCCCCCCCTATTGCTCCCTTCTATCTCTAGAATCAATTTTTTAAAAAAGGCAAAGAAAACGTCCAGTGTACCAGCAAAGCCGAGAACCTTCACCTACATTCCACAGCTGGTGCCATTTTGCCGCATTTGCTTTACTTCGCGCACTTTCCAGTGGTTGGGCTGAATCGTTTGCAAGTGAGATGGGGGGAGCATAATGGTTCACCCCTAAATACTCGGGCATGGACGTTCCCCTACAGGGCTGAAATGCTGTCGTCAGGCCCAGAATATCACCATGATTTAATAATCCCATCGGAAGCAAACAGGGTCCTCTTCAAACGTCCCCCCAGCCCCCTTCCAAAAAACGTCTTCCAGGCTCTTCGCCTGATGCCAAAAGGCTCATGCATTTGTGTCTGGCTGTTGTGTTTCCTTAGCTTCTGATCTAGAACAGCACCCCCCCCCCCCGCTGTGTGTGTGCAGTGTGTGTGCGTGTGTGCATACGTGTGCATGTGCAGTGTGTGTGTGTGTCATGGGCTTTGTAGAGTCCAGCTGGCCAGCTGTCTTCTAGAATGGACTCTGCCTTTGTCTGAGTGCCTTCAAGTTTGCATAGTTGTGAAACTCCCCTGATAATTGCTTCATTGTGTTTAAACACGTCCAAGGCAGACGGTACGGTTGATGGTATATCTCCTTTGTCCCCAGCCTTGACTGAGTTATAGGACATCCTGTCCAGCTACTAAGAAAAAGAAGTGGCCCTGACCGGTGTGGCTCAGTGGATAGAGCGTCGGCCTGCAGACTGAAGGGTCCCAGGTTCGATTCCGGTCAAGGGCATGTCCCTTGGTTGCGGGCACATCCCTAGCGGGGGGTGTGCAGGAGGCAGCTGAATAGATTAATAGAAACATCAATGTCTGTCTCTCATCGATGTTTCCAACTCTCCATCCCTCTCTCTTCATCTCTGTGAAAAATCAATAAAATATATTTAAGAAAAAGAAAGAAAGAGAAAGAAGTGACTTTAGTAAATATAGCTATAGATAGATAAATAGATAGATAGATAGATTTGGGAGAGGAAGGGAGAGATAGAAACACGAGTGATGAAAGAGAATCATTGGTTGGCTGCCTCCTGCTCGAGCCTGCAAACCGACCGAGAATCGAACCGTGACCTCCTGGTTTATAGGTCGACACTGAACCACTGAGCCATTCCAGCTGGGCCTAGTGACATTATATCTATAAAAGTTTCAGCACCAGCCCTGACCGGTTTGGCTCAGTGGATAGAGCGTCGGCCTGCGGACTGAAGGGTCCCAGGTTTGATTCCAGTCAGGGGCATGTACCTTGGTTGCGGGCATATCCCCACTGGGGTGTGTGCAGGAGGCAGCTGATCGATGTCTCTTTCTCATCGATGTTTCTGACTCTCTATTCCTCTCCCTTCCTCTCTGTAAAAATTCAATAAAATATATTTAAAAAAAAAAGTTTCAGCACCAAATACTTATGTGACCTGCAGCCAGCCTAGCCTGCTTGGGTAGGGGTACTCTTTGTTTGGTGGATGGGGTTCTGAGAGGCTGAACTTGTGGCCACGCCCGTGGACGCTCGTGGCATTCATAGATATATATGTTTATTGATTTCAGAGAGGAAGGGAAAGGGGGAGAGAGATAGAAACATTAATGACGAGAGAGAATCATGGATCGGCTGCCTCCTGCACGCCCCACACTTGGGATCCAGCCCGCAACCAGAGCATGTGCCCTGACCAGGAATTGAACCGTTCGTAGATCGATGCTCAACCAGGAGCCATGCTGGCTGGGTGGGTCCATGGCATTACAAGCAGCTCAGGCCCGGCCCTCCTGACCTTCCATGGGGCTCCTGGCAGCCACCTCGCTGCAGCTGCAGTGGCAGGATTGATGGGGCAGAATTGATGCCTTTGCTGTGCTTGCATTGGGGCGGCCTCGGTGACGGGGTGGTGTCACCAGCCCCACTAGCCCTGGACCCGCCACGGTGGCCCTGCGTCCCTGAGTGCTGGATTGGGAATGTGGAATGTTCCCGATGACTCCGAGTCCCGGTTCTGGGTTTAGTCACTGAACCGTGGGCTGAGGTGTTGGCATGGCTGGCCCCACCCCGAAGGCTCCCAGGCTGCCCCTGGGTCATTTTTCATCCCGCTCCCTGGCTGTCAGCTGTCACTGCCTCCAGCGCCCTCCCACCTCCCTCTGCCTCCTTTGAATTTGCATCTCGCATCTGCTGTGGGCTGGGGAGAAGCAAGCTTGTGGGGACTGAGGCCGAAGGCTCAGAGCCAGGGGGTCTGTCCCTGGAGGGGAGAGTGCGGGTGACACCAGGCCCCCTCCCCCCCTGCACAAGTGGGGTGCGGCTGTGACATTTCCCAAGTTCAGAATTCCTAGAAGGAAATCTGTTTTTTTTAAATCCTCACCCAAGGATCTTATCTTTTCTTTCCTTTCCTTTTTTTCGTTCTTTCTCTTAAAAATATATTTCTTTATTGATTTCAGAGAGGAAGGGAGAGGGAGAGGGAGAGAGAAACATCAATGATGAGAGAGAATCATGGATCAGCTTCCTCCTGCATGCCCCACACTGGGGATGGCGCCTGCAACCCAAGCAAGTGCCCTTGACTGGAATCGAACCCGGGACCCTTTGGTCCGCAGGCCGACGCGCTATCCACGGAGCCACACCGGCCAGGGCTAGAAAAAAATCTTAACGCCCAGCAGAAGTGGCCGTGGGAACGTACGCATGTGCGTGTGTGAGTGCCAGAGTTCAGGGGCACTCTGAGTGCTGTGACCGCGATGCTGAGTGGCCCTGCAGGCAGGGCCTGGGTCCCAGGGCTGGGGCTGGTGCAGTCCCACCACCACCCTCCCTGTGCATAGATCAGGTGGTAATTGCCCCCCCACCCCCACCCCCATCCTCGCCCAGGATTGCTGAGGACCCGGGTCCTTGCTTGAGGGCTCTGGGCGCCTCTCATCCCTGGTCTCCCGGGGACAGGTCCCCAGCGCTTCCATCTCATTGTTAGAGCCGCGTGCTGAGACTCCGCAGGCTTCTCCCCAAGGTATGTTCCCTGTAATTACGGTCCTGGGCCGGGTCTGTCTTTCCCTGAGAAATGTCTGCTCTCGTAAAGGCATCCGTGTGGCACCCTCGCTCTTGCTCGGCTGAATGCTCCAAGGGGTCAGAGTCACCAGCCTGACTTGGCGTGACCCCTCTGCCAAGCCCTTCTTTTTTTTTTTTTTTTTAAATTTTGTTTTATTACTTTAAGTATTACGAAGAGGGTTAAATAAGTTTCCATTTTTTCCCCTTGACCTTCCCCGTCCTCCCCTACCCGCCAGTGTCTTGTGTCCATTGATTATGCTTATATGCATGCATACAAGTCCTTCAGTTGATCTATTAACTCCCCCCAACACTCCCGACCCTTCCAGCTGTAGTTTGACAGTCAATTCAATGCTGCTCTGCCTCTGTATCTGTTTATGTTCATCAGTTTATAATGAATGGTCTTTATTATCCATAAATGAGTGAGATCATGTGGTATTTATCTTTCATTGACTGGCTTATTTCACTCAGCATAATGCTCTCCAATTCCATCCATGCTGTTGCAAATGGTAACAATTCCTTCTTTTTTACAGCAGCGTAGTATTCCATTGTGTAGATGTGCCACAGTTTCTAATCCATTCATCTGCTGATGGGCACTTAGGCTGATTCCAAATCTTAGCTATGGTGAATGGTGCTGCTATGAACATAGGGATGCATATGTCCTTTCTGATTGGTGTTTCTGGTTTCTTGGGATATATTCCCAGAAGTGGGATCACAGGGTCAAGTGGGAGTTCCATTTTTAATTTTTTGAGGAAACTCCATACCGTTCTCCATACGTTGGCTGCACCAGTCTGCATTCCCACCAGCAGTGCAGGAGGGTTCCTTTTTCTCCGCATCCTCTCCAGCACTTGTTGTTTGTTGATTTGTTGATGACAGCCATTCTGACAGGTGTGAGATGGTACCTCACTGTTGTTGTGCCAAGCCCTTCTTGCTTATCTGTTTCTGGTGGTGGTGTTGGGTGTGTGTGTGTGTGTGTGTGTGTGTGTGTGTTTTCAAAGTAATCCAAAGTTGTCTTTTCTTTACCTCAAACAATACTGGAGGGCCGGCCGGCCACTGTGGCTCAGTGGTTGATTGTCAGTCTATGAACCAGGAGGTCACGGTTCGATACCCGGTCAGGGCACATGCCTGGGTTGTGGGCTTGATCCCCAGTAGGGGGCGTGCAGGAGGAGCCGATCAATGATTCTCTTCCTTGATGTTTCTCTCTCTCCCGCCCCCTCCCTCTCTGAAATCAATAAAATGCTAAAAATACATAAACACTGGCGGAGTTGTCAGGGTGGAGAAGCAGGCCCTGCCCACCTCAAATCCTCCCCATCCCACCCCCCTCCTGCACTCCTGCCCTCCAGATTTTTAGCTCCTTTTGTCTGTCTGTCATTGGCCTCCATCCATACTTTGAAAGACTATGTTGATCCTATTACTTCCCCATCTACCAAGTTTTGGGTGCTATCTATTGCTTTCTTTCCTGCCATTAGCCTTTCCTGCGAATATTGTTCTATCACCAATTGGGGTCAAATCCTCGCTATAAATACTGTTTGCTGCCCAGCCAAGCACTGAACTGTTACTTCTTTAAAAAGAGTTCATTAGGGTTTGGTTCTCACTGGCTTAGTGTCTGTCTCTGATTCTTCCCAACAAAACTAAAGATCCTGAAAAGATGTATCGCCCTGGCTGGTTTGGCTCAGTGGACAGAGCGTCAGCCTGCCGACTGAAGGGTTCCAGGTTCGGTTCCGGTCAAGGGCACATGCCCGGGTTGCAGGCTCGATCCTCAATGGAGGACGTGCAGGAGGCAGCTGATCCATGATTCTCTCACCAGTGATGTTCTGTCTCTCTCCCTCCCCCTTCCTCTCTGAAACCAATAAAAATATATTGAAAACGAAAAAAAGATCTGTCTGATATTTTATCAGCTCGTTGATCGATTCCTCTTTATTTTTTAAAATGTATTATTTTTAAAAAATATATTTTTATTGGTTTCAGCAAGGAAGGGAGAGGGTGAGAGAGATAGAAACATCAGTGATGGGAGAGAATCATTGATCGGCTGACTCCTGCACACCCCACACTGGAGATCGAGCCTACAACCTGGGCATGTGCCCTTGACTGGAATCGAACCCAGGACCCTTCAGTCTGAAGGCTGATGCTCTATCCACTGAGCCACACCAGCTAGGGCTTGAGTACTTATGTTATTGGTAAAGCTTCTGGCCAACAGTCGGCAGTTAGAAGTCACCTTTTGGGAGAATCAAAAGTCCTACGTGGATGTTTTACTGCATGGGGGGACTGGTGCCTCTAATCCCTGTGCTGTTCAGGGTCAACTGTATTAAAATAATGCCATGGCCCTCCGCCGAAAGCCTTCACTGACCCCCCCCCCCGCCTCGGCCCCT